>CATIWO010486137.1:0-16246 GCA_949673435.1 Macaranga tanarius
AAAAATAGCAAAATAGAAAGAGGTACTCCTAGGCTTGTGATCAATTACAAACCTTTGAATTCTGCTTTGAAATGGATTCGATATCCAATTCCAAATAAAAAGGATTTGCTTCAAAAACTTCATTCTGCCTCAATCTTTTCAAAATTTGATATGAAGTCGGGTTTTTGGCAAATTCAAATACATCCAAAAGATCGATATAAAACTGCTTTTATAGTTCCTTTTGGACAATACGAATGGAATGTCATGCCATTTGGTTTGAAAAATACTCATTCTGAATTTCAAAGAATCATGAACGGCATTTTCAATCCTTATTCAAACTTCTGTGTTGTTTATATTAATGACATTTTAATCTTCTCAGATTCAATTGAACAACATTTCAAACATCTACAAACCTTTCTCAAAGTAACAAAGAAAAATGGTTTAGTAGTTTCGAAATCAAAGATTTCGCTCTTCCAAACAAGAGTTAGGTTTTTGGGTCATTACATTACTCATGGAACCATAACTCCTATTGAAAGATCCCTTGCATTGGCATCCAAATTTCCAGACAAAATATTGGACAAAACTCAATTGTAAAGATTTTTAGGAAGTCTGAATTATGTTTTAGATTTCTGTCCAAACATCAATCGTCTTGCAAAGCCATTGCATGATAGACTTAAAAAGTAACCTGTTACATGGTCTGATCATCATACTGACATTGTTAGACAAATCAAGAAATAAGTTTTAAAAATTCCATGTTTACATATTGTTGATCCATTGGCATTCAAAATTGTTGAAACTGATGCATCAGAATTAGGATATGGGAGAATTTTAAAACAAGTTTCAAATGGGCAGGAATGTATAGTCCAATTTACATATGCACATTGGAATGACTGTCAAAAGAATTATTCCATAATTAAAAAGGAAATTCTTTCGATTATTTTATATATTTCCAAATTTCAAAGTGATCTTTTAAACCAAAAATTTCTTTTAAGAATTGATTGTAAATCAGCAAAAGAAGTTTTACAAAAAGATGTTCAAAATATTGCTTTCAAACAGATTTTTGCCCGATGACAAGCTATCCTTTCAATATTTGATTTTAAAATTGAATATATTAAAGGAGATACAAACTCAATCTCAGATTTCCTGACGAGAGAGTTTTTGCAAAATAGGTCATAATGCCCAAGAAGAAGAAAGTAGACAAGGGCAAAGGTCTTGCAGACCCAAACACTGAAACCCAAACACCAAAATAAACTTTGGCCCAAAAAACCCAAACACTAGCCCATTCCACGGCTCAAAAACTTCTCAAACCTTCTTCAGCCCAACCCATTAAATCATGGATGAACATAGTCCAAGAAGAACAAGAAGCTGAGGCCCATAAACAGGCTCAAATACAAATATGAGTTGAACAGCTGACCCAGTCTCCAAAGCTTTTCCAGGCTCTCCAAAATATGTCTCAGGCTTCACAGCCTTTGACTCAAACAACTTCGGCTCAAACCTCTACTGAAGCCCAATCTTTAAAAAGAGCGGGAAAAGGTAAAGAAATTTTGAAAAATCCAAAGATGGAGATTTCTGCAAAAAACCCATCTCAAATGATTTCTCAAACAAGTTCTTCCCAAATTATTTTGCAACAAAATCCGATTTTAAGAACAAAATCAGATTATTTGGAAAAACCTAGTTTTCAAAACATCCTGACCATGGAAGATGGATTTTGTGATGTAAAACCTTCCAAGGCAGTTTTAAAACTGTTTCCTGAAAATTGGTATTTTAAACCTTGGGATTTACAAAAACCTCAAAATTTTTATCAATCTATTTTGGAAACAACAGGTTCTGCAAAATTCAAACATTTTAAGAAAGATGAAAAATAACTTCATCCTTCTTATTTAACCTGCACAATTCAGCGCATCATTCATCCAACAGAATGGGATTCTAAATTGCATAAGGTCAAACCTTTCCCTGCAGACCTTTATACCTGAACTACCCATTGCAAATTCTTCAACTACCGGGACTATCAACAGGCCTGGTATAATTCCTTTTTTATCCAAAATGATAGTCAATCTCATTCATGGCTATTCTTTTTCGATAGAGAATTCCAAACTTCCAAACTTCCCTCCTGGTTCATTCAAAGGTGGACTCATTTTGGGAACATTCCTGAAACCCTTATACAAGAAGTCAAGCCTTGCTTTGACCTCTTCAAACAACATTACCAACCAGCTCCAAATGAAAAAAGATTTACCCCTTTTCTCATTTTTTGCACAAAATTCTTTTTACCATGGGTTTGTGTGTGGTATTTCAGTTACAGCATGCAAAAAGATGGTCAAACCATCCTCACTAGAAGATACAAAGTCAAATGGTGGGATGCATTTTTATACAAAGAGAAGATCACTCTTTAAAAGGTCAACAACTGGCTAGTCAAAAATAATTCACTTCCATGCCCAAAGGAGACTACTATTTTTCTAGCACAGAAGTCTTTTGCAATGCCGAAACTAGCTGGTGCTCAAACTGAAAAAGAATTCTACCAGACACTCTAACAGATTCTGGATAACAGAACTTCTTTTTCCAAATAAGGATCTACTAAGCTAGACTCTTTACCATCATCTTCATCAAGCTCCTCTGAACCTATCATCAACTTAGATGATGATGAAGAAGAATGTTTTGGTAATAGTGGATTCTGATTATGTATGTATATAGTTCGTATCTTGTATTTTGTATTTTCTTTTAGTTGTATTTACTTTTGTGTTTATTGTCAAAGTAAAAAAAAGTAAAAAATAAAAAACTTTGCAGATACAATATTATGTTGTCTGCCTCTTACCTATTTTTACCAGCTCGCCCATGTGATTCATGCTCCAATCTTTCCCATGTGAAGAAAGGACCCACTCCATGTGCAAGTTCAAATAGCCTGTCTCCTCCAATCACGGGCTCAAAAGATCTCCAACTCATTAATGATCGACCTGTCTTCTTCCAGCTCTCCTGCCTATAAGAAGACTCATCTGCCATCAAGAGGAGGAGGTTACATAGAACAGAGAGAAATAGACTAGAAAATATTTCCTTCTGTAATTAAACATTTGTATTAAGTGATTGAAAGACAACCTTGTTTCCCTTCACCCATATACACAAACTTGTAACCGTTGGCTAAAATTGTACTCCTTATAATTAATTTATAAAGGTATTATTTTGGTCTCAAACTTTATTTATTTTAATTTCTGTTTTAAATTAAGTATGCTCTATGCTTGCCTCTCGTAGGATCTTGCACATTAGAAAACCTGCATTATTTTATATTATGCTTAAACTTCTCCTTCTACTTCTTTCTGTATATGATTCCTGTACCGGGGCTGCCCAAAGGAACATATACCATTTTTGTTTGAACGACTCCTGTCTGGAGCATTCCTCTGGATCGCTCCTACTCTTCATATTTCTTGACAGGGTGATTTGTGGCCATACTGCATGTATCCTATAAACTGTCGTTTTTCTGCAGGGTGCTTTGTGATCATTCATCATCTGCATTAAAAAGATAAACAGTAACCATTTTTACTATACAAATCTAAACATTATTCATTTTTTACTGTTCAAACTGCATTCCCTGAAGTACCAAAGGCAGATACTAGATCAGGACTGAGACTTTGTTCTCCTCCTAGGTATCTAGCGAGGTACTAAAGGATATTTACATACCTACCCTCTTATATGGATACCCACCTCATGGCTTTAATGCTCTGGTTGGTTAAACGAAACATAAGGTAGGCTGCATCATCTTCATCTTTTCTTCTTTCAAACTATTCTTTGTCCGATCCTTAGTAATATTACTCAACAACTCTCTTGGAGACAGCGTTTGGTTATACATATAGCCTTGGGAGCATACAACCAGGTGGTTAGCCCTTGGAGGGCAGCTTTGCGCATATGTATAACCATCAATATATACACTCGGGCTACTCAGCATTATCATATGCCCAATGTGTTAGCATTCAACATAATCTCTTGGTTATACATTTAATGAGTGTATGGATTACAACTTTTATGAATGCTCTCTCAGTTTTTATAGCAAATATGTAGTTAAATTCATATAGTATTTCGGTCACAATATATATATATCAGCAATATTACTCAACAACTCTCTTGGGGACAGTGCTTGGTTGTACATATAGCCTTGGAGGCATACAACCGGGTGGTTAGCCTTTGGGGGGTAGCTCTGTGCATACGTATGACCAGCAATATATACACTTAGGCTTCTCAACGTTATCATGCGCCTAATGTGTTAGCATTCAATATAATCTCTTGGTTATGAATTTAATAAGAGTATGGATTACAACTTTTACGAATGCTCTCTCAGTTTTTATAGCAAATATGTAGTTAAATTCATACAGTATTTCAATCACTATCAAGTTAGCTTATTCATAAATAATAAGTATTATTTCAGTAGCTTTATAATTTTTATCAGAGCAGTTCTCATATAATTATATAATTATTATAGAAAATAGCTAATGTTCCCAATTTATTTTATTTTATTCACTCACTCAGTATTTTATACTCACCCTATTTTTTCAAAAAAATTTACAGATCCTTTGGAGCATCAGCAGTAGACCATAGGACTTAGCTTTGTTTTGTCTCATCCAATGTCTCGTGGAGGCTGAGCTAATCATTTCAATATTTTGTCCTTTTGATCATATTTAAGAGTACCTTATTATGTAGACTATAAACTTATATTTCACATATGAAGATGTTTTAAGGAGACTTTATCATATATTAATATAATTATATGTCAAGTTGGTTTAAATACTAAAGTTATTAGTAATATAAGTATATATTTTATTCTATCCTTAGCATTAACATAGCCAGCTATCAGCTAGTCACGCCTACTCCATAGCTAGTGGAGTGGGTGTGACATTCTTTATCAAAGTAGTGCTTTCCACATTTATACAGCTCTTTCCATCAATAATGACACTATATGGCTTGTTGTGGACATGATATCTTGTAACATCCGTATCCTTGAACTGGATTAATTAAAGTTAATGATAATTAAGGATTATTTGATTATATTAAATTAGTATTGATTGGAGTTAATTGTTATTATTTCAGGTAAATAATTAAGAAGTTGATTTTCATGTATTAAATTAATATTGGTGGAAATTAATATTTTTATTGTGGTATAGAATGCTAAGAACAAAATATAAGAAATAAAGTTTGATTATATTAAATGGAATTCTTGGAAGAATTAAATTGAAAGGAAGTTAGGATGTAATTGAAATAAATGAGAGTAATTGAAGTTAGGAGGAAAGGAAGGAAAGAGGAAGGATCAAAGTAAAAAGAGGGAAGTGGAGTTGTTGGTTCTGCAGAAGAAGTATGGCCATATATGTGAATGGAGAAAAAGAAGGGAAAGGAAGAAGGAAAGAGAGGAAAAGAAGGAGAAAAGGGAAGAAGAAGAGCTCTGAAAGACTAGAATCTGAATCAAGCAAGGATAACAAGAAATCAGCAGGAGAAAGTGGTGAGTGTTCTAAATTGTTGTGGGGTTTTGAGTCAATTTTTGAGTCAAGTTTGATTTTTAAGCCATTTTTGGATATAAATGTTAGGGTTTGATTTTTTCTTTAGATCTAGAATGATCTAAGTAGTTTTAATCATGCTTGATAGTGTTTTAAAGTTATATGCATGATATATGAATGATTGGTGTGGAAAAATTGACTTTTGGTTTGAAAATTCTATAAATATTTCTCTGAAGTTCATGTTCCAGAACTGTAGAGGTGTACGCCTGATCGAACAGGCATGCGTCTGTACAAGGAAGAGTCGGGCGCCTCTGTACAGAGGCTGGCACCCCTGTACAGAGGCTGGCATCTCTGTAGTAGAGGAGGGTCCTCTGCATAGAGGCATATGCCTCTGTGGCTGTGCCAGGTCCCTCTACATAGAGGCACACACCCCTGTGCACTGTTTTGCAACCCGTTTGACTTTAAACTTTAATTTTTTGAATGGTATTTTGAGCCGAACATTGGAATAATGTACTAGAACATAAAAATAATTGAAAAACACTTCCTATTGATGAAATGACATGGGATTAATAAGTCTCAGACAAAGAGACAAAAATATGTACGGAAAGGAAATCAAAGTTCAAAATCTCTGTGAATGCATGTAAACGAACATCAAAATGATTCAATTATACCCTTACAAATAATATGAATATTGTATAAAGATTATATATGATATGTAAGGGTTGGTGATATATATATATATATAAGAGGAATTGGCCACTCAAATTATAACTGTCTTTAGGACAGTGCAGGGTTTAGAGGTGCCTTTAGGGCGAATCTTATGGTTATATAGTATGCATATGAGGTATTGTGAATGATCATATGAATTAGCCAATGTGGGCCATAAGAAAAGAATTGAGATGATTTATAAGAGAGAGATTGATTCTTGTATGTTGTTGTCATTTATGAGAAGAGTTGGGGGAATATATTATTTATGAATAATATTTGTATGAACTACAAATTAAGAAAGATATACTTGATGATGAGATTACTAAATATTCAATGAATGAAATTCTCAACTCTCAAGACAACTACATGAAATAAATACTGTTAAAGAAATCAAATCCTGAATATGATGCTTTTAGTTATTCTTTTATAAGAATTCAGCATTATTTGTGGATTGAGGAAATTAACCTCAAATGTATTTAAAGTTGTTTTGAAGTTGAATTCACATTGAAATAAAGATTTAATATAGATGTTTATTCGCATTACTTATGGAAATCTTGAAATGATTCTTTTATTATGGAAACCTTTCATTAAATGGTTTATGAAAATAAAGTATTATTTCTTGAAAAGGTTCCTTCAGAATTATTTTTATTTATGCGAATTAAACAGTTTTGAAATTATAGCTGGGCATGCGATTCAAAATTATTTTGGTCTAATGTTTTTCAACTAAAGATATTTTAGCTACTCACTGGGTAATTTCTTGTGAAATTACTCACCACTGTTTTAAAAATGATTTTTTCTAGATTAGAGTAGTTGTTAACACTGGAGGAAGAGATGGTAGTATATTAGGCCATGATGGTTTATGAGATCACAGAGGCATAGACACTTGTGCGATACATAGTGCATCATGACACCGATGCTGAGCTAGCATTACGAATTATGGTTCAGCCTATAGGGGCGGAGGTCCTTCTATCTGCCATTCGAGAGGGGCATTTGGATGGTATTTATATGACCTTCCGCGTCCTATACACCACCTCCACAGATGTTCAGGTCACCCTCTCCTGGGTGTGATGTGGATTAGATATCTGCATATTTTGACTTTTTGGGCTTTTTGCTAGAGGCCTTTACACCCCTTGTGCTGTCATCGAGATATTTTTTAGCCTAGTGGCCAGAGAGGTTGTGAGGGTGTGGCAAGGGTTGGAGCTGTCTGTTTACCACCACCATCATTATCTTGTTGATTTTGTTGGCCAGAGTCCCGACTATGAGAGAGCTATGTCCATAGATAACTATGTATTAGGTTATTATTTTCATTAGCATTTGGTACTCTCACCTTTGTATATGATGTATATATTTTTTATCACTGATGATGGTTATATAGTATTACTGATATTATTACTATTATTATATCTACAAGTTGTTATGATATTAAAAGTTCCCTTGCCATCTGTTTATATTTAGAGTATTTGATTATGGAAAGATGTGAAAGGAAATTATATTACTGTGATTGTGAATTGTCTTAAGCAGAAATAAAGATATTGTATAAATATCCACTAATATATACTTGCAGTTATATAAGAATAAATAGTATATATAATTTATGAATTATTCATATGACGTTAGCATCATTTAATGATTAAGATTCTAGTATTAAGCAAGTGAAAAGTTTTATTATTAAGAGATTCTTTCGGATTCTAGAAGTAACACCTTTATTATCATTAATTCCCTAGTTATGTTTACTAATGGAGTTAATGGTAGTGAGAGCGTCACACATCTAGTGTGAAAAATATTATCCCTTTATTGCTCAATATTATCTTCTTTAATTTGTAAGTTAAGTGCTCTTCTTACAAATAAAGCCTCTCTATGAACCAGATTCTCTATGCCATCATCACTGCAATCTTCTAATAGTGGCATCTCATCTTTATCACTCTCCTCTTCACTTTCAGTCTATATCATACCATGCTTCCTTGCTACCATAGTCCTTCTGTTTGGGCATTATGATTAAATGTGGTCATATCCTAAACATTTAAAACACTTGATATCTCTATTCTTGCTATTTAACCTTCAATTTTGACCACTTCCTTCATCACTAAACCTTATTTGCCTTTGGTAGTTTCGACATAATCTTGGTTCCTCCCTTTTCATCCTTTCTCCAAAAAGAGTTCCAATTAGTTTTGAAACTCGACAAAGGTTTAGTGTCATACTTGGTTGTCCTTTTATATTTAAGTTGCTTCTCCACCTTGATGGCAATGTGAATAGCTCCTCAAACTCCATAAAATGTTGCAAGTCTGCTCAGTTAATAATGTCCCTATTGAGTCCTCTTATAAAATGTGCTATGGTTACCTCTGTATCTTCATCTAAATCAATCCTAGTAAGCCATTAGGTGTGAGGAGGGAAGATGATGTGTCTTGGAGATAATGTGTTAGAACTATCGAACACCCAATGATTTAGTAAAAAAAAAAAAAGCAAACTGGTCTTTATTAGAAAGAAATTGAACATCGATAGTCATTTAAACAACCTGCAAAGAAAGTAATAATCCAACTTAATATGTTTGAACTTAGTGTGGAGGATAGGATTAGAGGACATGTAAATAGTGCCAATGTTATCATACCACAACACGACAGGTAAGGAAGGTGAAATGCCAATTTCAAACAATAAGGATTTGATCCAAAGGAGCTTAGCTGCGGTATTTGCCAAGGCCTTATACTCACTCTTTGAGCAAGAATGAGCAATAATGGGTTATTTCTTGGCACACCAAGAGATTAAATTTTGGCCAAATAGATGGCATAACTATTAGTTAAGTGACGATTGTCAGAACAACCACCCCAATTGTTATCCATGAAACATTAAAGAGAACAAGAAGAATGTCGATTGAAGAAGAGAGTATAGTTGATGGTATGCTTGAGATATCTAAGTAAACATTTTGAAGCTGACTTATGAACATCAGTTGAACGATGCAAATACTGATAGAGTTTATAAACTGAAAAGCAATGTTGTGTCTTGTGAGAATAGCATATTGCAGCGCACCTACTACTTGAAGATATAATTTCAGATTGGTGAAAGTGAACAAACATCCTTTTGTAGTGAAGGAGAAGTAGCAATCGGAATAAGCATTTTATAGAATCATAGAGGTTAGTTTTAAGTAATAAATCATGAATATATTTGCACTAATTAAGTGTGATGCCGACATGATCATAGTGAATTATTCTAAGAAAAAATTTTAGGTCATCAATGTCTTTAATAGGAAATTCATTCTTGAGAGATGTAAGAACATGAGTGATTAATAAAATAGATGAACTGATCAGTATGATATCATCAATATGCATAAGAAGAAAAATTACATGAGTAGCTTGTTAAAAATTGAACAAGGAAGTGTTAGTTTTAGAACTGATAAAACCAATTGAAGAGAGAAAAGTGCTAAGGTGTTGAAAACATACATATGGAGCTTGACATAAACCACAGAAAGAGCGCTATAATAAACAAACATAATCAGGATGATTGGAATTAAGAAAACCTCTTAGTTTCTCCATATAAACTATCTCATTAAGATGGCCATGCAAGAAGGCATTTGAAATATCTATTTGCTAAAGAGGCTAATAGTTAATGGAAGCCAAAAAAAGGATGAGTCAGGATTGTATCCCGTAGCAAGTAATCTCTCCTTATAACAAGGTATGGTATTGTTAGGATTGTACATCCACTTATTGCTAACAACACGCTGATAAGGAGAATGAGGCACTAAGGTCTAAGTTTTAGTTTGTAGAAAAGCATCACATTCTGATTGCATGGCATCACGCTAATGTTTATGCTTGTTGGCTTTAGTATAAGATATAGGTTAATGGTCAAGAGAAGGATATATAGAGGTCATATTAGTAGAGAGAAATACTTTTCAGTGTTGTATAGTGGTTACATTAGATGGATTGGAATTGGGATAATTGGAGGAGTAGAGATGATTGTTCAGTTTGGAGATATATGATGAGGATTATATTGGGAGAGGTTAACCAACAAATTTAATCTGGATGTTAAAATAGTAGATGAGGGAAGGATATGAGATTGGGAGGGTGTAGCAGGTACAAGTAAAGATTGAGACAGTGAAGGTTATTATGTATGAGATAAGATGAATTACAAAAGGTGAAGGAGTAGGATTATAATATTGAGGAGAGAGGATGATACGAAATAGTAAGGAGGACATTATGGAAGATAAAACTACCTCAAAAATCGATTACGAGAGCTAGAGTTAAAAGGTTTAAAGAGGCTTTGCAAGGATTCATGAAAGATTTGTTGACTAAATTAAGTAAACCAAGGCAATGCAAGGCTTTAATAGAGGATTAAGATGCGAAGAATTTAACTTATATCAATTTGATTCAAGTATAAGAGGTATACAAGCCTAAATAAAGCTTGGTTAAACTTTACAAAGTTGCGCACGACTATCTATATATGCTTGCACAGTTATGCCCAAGAAGTGTCTTAGTCATAATTGCAGTTTAAGAAGCAGACAAGACTGTGTGCTTTATCACGCACAACTGTACTTAAGAACGACTAGAATAGACTAGGTAAGACTAGTTCAGGTACAACTGTGTTACCTAATCCATATAAATGTGCCTGAGTTCAACCTTAACTGATATTGCTATGTGACTTAATTCACACAGTATGCCTAAAAGTGACTAAAATCGACTGGCATATTTTGAAGCAGACATAACTATGTGTGTAGGCAAATTTTATTTTATTTTTAGGGTTTTATTCTTTTTGAGTTATATGGGTTGTTTGTTTTTATTCTTAATTTACCTTTATCATACCTACATTATAAATAAGAATTTTTTGGCATACAAAACATAATTGATAAGTTTTGATTAATAGAATTTTGTTTGGAAGCTTGGCTTCATTCTCTTGTGTTCTTGATTGAATGCAAATCTTGACTTATCAAAGGAATTGATCAAACTTTTGTGGCGTCTTTATAATTTTGGAGTTTTAAGGACTTAGTTTCCTTAAGGTTCTATTCTTTGATCAAAATAATTGACGTGTTTCCTAGCAAGCCTTGGGAGATCATCAAATTGATTTAGGGGTTCACAAGTTCATTATTGGTAAGTTCACATAACCAAAGGGTTCAAAGGTATGATTCCTGTGAATTCTTTTATCATTTGGTATTAATGTTTATTAAGATTAATGTTTGTTTGTGCTTGGCCAACATTAACATGATTACGATTGAAATTATACATTGAGAGATGTTAGTTTTGATGGAACTATAAACATAAGTTGAGTTAATTCAGTGTTAAAGATAAATTGAATTGATTTAATTCCTTTAGAGTTGAGATTAAACTTTGTGATTCAATTAGTTAGGGTTTGTAATCACAATGAGAATTGGGTTGCATGATCTTAATTAAAGAGTGCAGAGTAGTATAGTCAACCTTGAGAGAGGTGATTATCATTTTAAATAGCTCAGGATTTGCGTGAATAATTAAATTAAGGGAAGGGAAATTGGTTAATGAGTGTGAGGTGAATTAATTTTCTAATGGTTGTTTTAGATTTGGTTAAGTGATTACAAAATTAGGATTTATAGTTTATTTAGTTTTAGTTAATTATACTTAAATTGATCATTACAATTGGACGCTTTAAACAATTAGAAATAGATTAATAGGTGGATAGATTAAAATCTCTGTGAGAACGATATCTTTAGTACTACTTGTCAATTTTGTATACTTGCAGAGTTTTTACACAAATACGTTTTTGGCGCCGTTGCCGGGGATTATGATCTAACACCATAGTTGATTATATTTCTTTTGGATTAAAGAAATTTTTCTTTTCTTTTACTTAATCTTGTTTTGATTGTAGGTGTATGCATAATACCCGACGATTAGGAAAGGAGAAGCTTACATACGTGCCGCAACTTACCAAGTTAGAGAAATCAAACAGGAAACAGACAAAGGATAAATCAAAGGACAAAGCATGAACAGTTGAGCCAATCAAGATGGCTGACGATAGGAACAACAATAACAACAACAAGGTGGTTGATGCTCAGGCTGATAATAGGGTCCTTTTGGACATATCTATGCTAGGATTGGGTGGCACTCAATGTAGCATTACTAGGCCATCCATCAACTCCAACAATTTTGAGATCAAACCATCATTGATACAGATGATTCAGAATACGGTTCAGTTCTTTAGCATGACTAAGGAGGATCCTAATGACCATATTACTGAATTTTTGGAGCTTTGCGACACCATTAAGATGAATGGTGTGACTGAAGATGCATTGAGGCTGCGCCTATTTCCTTTTTCACTTAAGGATAAGGCAAAGATATGGTTAAAGACTCAACCGGCTGATTCGTTCATGACGTGGGATGATTTAGCAAAGGCTTTCCTTGCTAAATATTTTCCACCTTCAAAGATGGCAAAAATTATGAAGGAGATTACCTCGTTTCAGCAATTTGAGCATGAGTCAATGAGTGAGGCATGGGAGAGGTTCACAAATGCGCAAAGGATTTGTCCACATCATGGATTACCTAAGGATGTGCTGATTAGGACTTTCTATAATGGAGTTACACCTGCTACTCGTGACTCCATTGATTCCAAAGCTGGGTGTTCATTGATAAGGAAGACGGTAGATGAGGCTACAGTAATTTTAGAGACAATGGCATTTGATAGTTATTTGTGGCCTGCAGAACGAGCTATTGCACTTAAGGCTTCGGGCAAGCTTGAGGTAGATGGTGTGACAGCCCTTCAAGCATAAATTTCTGCACTTTCTAAGCAATTAGGCAACCTTTCACACAAGGCCAATGTAGCCCCCACAAATTTTCAAGGAGAGCAATGTCATATGATGGGCAATATGGCTGATGAATTTGTTTCTTATAATGCAGGACACTTTAGAGATAATGTGGTGGAACAAGCTAACTATTTGGGCAACCAATTCCAAGGGAGGAAAGCTAATAATCCCTACTCCAACACATATAATCCTGGATGGCGCAACCATCTAAATTTTTCTTAGAGTAATAACAACAACATGGTTGTACCAAATAGTATGGCAAAGGCTCAAGGTCCCCTAGGGTTTAAACAACCACAACACGATAGGATGGCATCCATGGAGAACAAATTGGACAATTTTTTTGACGCCATCACTAGTAAAATTTTGAGCCAAGATGAGAACCAAAAGAGGATGGAGACAAAGTTTTATCAAATTGCAAAGAATCACTCCTCTTCAATTCATAACATCGAAGTTCAGTTGGGACAGTTAGCTAATGCCATTACCACAAGAGGGCAAGGAAATCTTCCTAGCAATACCGAGACAAATCCAGAGGATGTCAAGGCTATCACTCTACGTAGTGGTAAGGAGCTGGAATCAAAGAATGAGGTCGAAAATGAGGCCACATTTGAAAAGGCTAATGTAGAACAGGATTCAACTGAAAACACAAATGAGGAAACTATGGGTAAAGGTGTAGAGACAACTGAAGTCAAGGTGCCAAGTTCATCCCCACCACTGGCACCTAAAATTCCCTTTCCCCATAGGTTGAAGAAATAAAAGGATGGCGAGCAATTTTCCAAATTTTTGGAAATATTTAAGAAATTGCAGATTAACATTCCTTTGGCGGAGGCATTAGTGAAAATGCCCAAGTATGCTAAGTTCTTAAAGGAGATCATCACAAATAAGCGTACATGGGACAACAACGAGACAGTGCCATTGGGAGAGACATGTAGCTCGATCATCTTAAGAAAAATTCCTACCAAATTGAAGGATCCTGGGAGTTTCACAATTCCATATGTTATTGGAACTAATGAGTTTCCACGATGTTTGTGTGACTTAGGTGTTAGCATTAACTTGATGCCTTTATCTATTTTCAGGAAACTTGGATTAGGAGACGTCAAGGCAACCAACATGACATTGCAATTGGCGGATCACTCAATCAAAAGGCCATATGGAGTGGTGGAGGATGTACTAGTCAAAGTGAACAGGTTTATCTTTCCCGTTGATTTTGTTATTCTATATTTTGAGGAGGATAGGCAATGTCCATTGATATTAGGTAGACCATTCCTTAATACTGGTAGGGCCTTAATTGATATACATGAGGGCAAGCTCACTCTAAGGGTAGGGGATGAGAGTGTTGAATTTATCATGTCTAAACTCATAAAATACTCATTAGATGATGAAGCATGTATAAAAATAGTGTTATTAGATGAGTGTATTATGCAGGAAAATTTTTAACTCTATGATAATAATGATGAAGAGTGGAATGCTATTGAAACTAAGGAAGAGGATGAGAACACATTCACCAAATCTGACCTCCTAGTTAGAAGTGACAACCCTACACCTCCATCCATTGAAAAACCCCCTAAGTTAGAACTCAAACCATTGCCTAATCAGTTGAGATATGCATTCTTAGGTGAAAATAACACATTACCCATCATAATATCTAATAAATTGAGTGTTGAGCAAGAGATGAAGGTGTGTAAGGTAGTGAGGGGGTGAGTTATGGCATTAGGGTGGCAAATTTCTGACATAAAAGGAATTAGTCCCTCTATTGTCATGCATAGGTTGCATATGGAGGATGGGCATAAACCCATAGCGGAGAGGCAAAGGAGACTAAAACCAAACATGAAAGAGGTAGTAAAGAAGGAGATAGTGAAATTACTAGATACAGGAAGTATATATCTTATTTTCAATAGTGAGTGGGTTAGTCCGGTGCAATGTGTACCAAAGAAGAGTGGGATGACTGTGGTAGAGAATGATGAAGGAGAGCTTATTTCTAAGAGAGTGGTAGATGGGTGGAGATTTTGTATCAATTATAGGAAGTTAAATAATGCCACTAGGAAGGATCATTTTCCCTTTCCTTTTATTGATCAAATGTTAGAAAGAATAGCGGGCCATGCTTATTATTATTTTCTTAATGGGTACTCAGGCTATAATCATATTTTTATCTATCCCGAGGACCAAGAGAAAACCACATTTACGTGTCCTTATGGCATATTTTCATACAGACGCATGCCTTTTGGGTTGTGTAATACACCCGCTACTTTTCAACGTTGTATGATGGCAATATTTTCTGACTTAATTGAGAATATCATGGAGATGTTTATAGATGATTTTTCTATTTTTGGTGGTTCATTCGATTTGTGTTTAGCTAACCTTGACAGACTATTGAAGAGATATGAAAAGACTCACCTTGTGCTCAATTGGGAAAAATGCCATTTTATGGTAGAAGAAGGGATAGTCTTAGGTCAAAGAATTTCTAGCAAGGGAATCAAAGTGGATCGAGCCAAGACAGAGATCATTGAAAAGTTGCCACCATCTACATCACTTAAGGGAGTTGGAGGTTTTTTAGGGCATGACGGTTTCTATCGGTGTTTTATTAAGGATTTTTCATTAATTTCCAAACCTTTGACTAACCTATTAATTAAGGATGTGTCATTTATCTTTGATGATGCATGTTTGAGTGCTTTTGACAGGTTAAAGAAGGCATTGGTATCGGCACCAATTATTACACTCCCGGATTGGTCCTTACCTTTTAAGATTATGTGTGATGCTAGTGACTATCCTATAGGAGTTGTCTTAGGACAAAGGAAGGACAATCGCCTATATGTGATCTACTATACAAGCCGCACACTGATAGAGGCTCAACTCAACTATACTACCACATAAAAGGAGATGTTAGCAGTGGTTTTTACTATAGATAAATTTCGTTCCTACCTCTTAGGGTCAAAAATTATCATCTACACAGACCATTCCGCCATTTGACATCTCCTTGCTAAAAAGGATGCCAAACCGAGACTAATGAGATGGGTTTTACTGTTGCAGGAATTTGACTTGGAAATCAAGGATAAGAAAGGCTCAGAAAACTTAGTGGCAGACCATTTATCATGTCTAGAAAAGGAAAAAGAGAGTGCACCAAAGCCTATTGGAGATGGTTTTTCAAATAAGTTCCTTTTGGCACTACAATATATAGCAACCCCGTGGTATGCTAACATTACCAATTATTTGGTAGGAGGGATACTGCTGGAAGGAATTTCACACTAACAAAGAAAGAGGCTATTACATGAGGTGAGGAAATACTTATGGGAGGATCCTTATCTCTACAAAATTTATGGAGACGGTATGATCAGAAGGTGCATTC
>CATIWO010486226.1:0-14362 GCA_949673435.1 Macaranga tanarius
TATTCTTATGTCAAATATAATTATGATGACATTGTAATAATTTGTAACTTGTAACTATTTTATTAGAATTTTATTTTATTATAACTAATTTCACAAATTTAAAAATTTAAAATTTGAAAGTAAACATATTAAATTTAATTTAATAAATATAGTATATGATATTTTTTGATAATTTAATTGTATATAATACACCCATTAAATAATTTTAAAATAATTTTAATTTTTAAATAAACTTATCAACTGAATGTTTTATGACCTACTTTTTTTTGTGAACATGAAAAAAAGATTTGAAGGGGTAATTAAATTTTGAAAGGAGTTTATTGACTTTGAGGTCATAAACGGCCCTCATAAAACATCAGGTTCCAATGTGAGAACAGGGCAAAACATTAGGGTCATATTTGAATTTTATCCATTTTTTTCTTTTTTTAATTCATTCAGGTGGGCCCCACATGTGCCACGTCAGACAACTTAACGTCTTTCTAAACACTGTCTGTCGCGAGGGTTTTTTTGCACCCAATTTTGCACCTTAGGGTCATAATTGGACCGCGCGAAACATCAGGTGCCAATGTGAGAATGGGGGTAAACATGAGGGTCATTTTTGCACCTTATCCCTTAATACAAATATATATAATTTCTAAATAAAAAATTATATTGATATTCAGAATTAAAAAAAATGACCCAAATATGAATTGATATTCAAATTTTTGCATCCAAACATAGAAATATACTTTTTCTGCACTAATAAATTTATGGTATCTATTATTGACTGATTGTTAATTTGGAACTAATTTAATGTATTCATTTTGTTAATATATTAACATGGTTTGTGAAGAAGGTAGTAGTTTGAAATGTTATATTTTATTTCTTTGGTTAGAAGATGACATGATTGAAGTTATAGTGCAGTAGGGAAAAAAATACTTCATAATTTTTTTTTAAATAACTATCATTATCATTAATAGGAGATCACTGTCCCCCGTGAGTAGCCCAAGTGGCAAAAAGGTGTGGACTTATGTTGTGGAGACCAAGGATCGAACCCTCATCCCTTGGTTTCCCCCTTTGTGGTGTTGGAAATTAACAATTCCATCTAAATGTTTAAAAAAAAAAGGATAGGAGATCACCAAAATATACAACTTAAAATACTAGTAGAAAACTAGAGAGAGATAATTACAGATGTGGTACAATCTCCTCCTATTAGAAATTTCTAATACTGGATTCCAAAATATAGCCTCTAAAAAGAAGCATAACTAAACTAATAATTACTCTCAGGCAACATATTCTCATTAATATTGCTTGAGGTAACAATACGAATATCCATTTCCAGAGGTTTGTTCTCATTGCTGAGAGATAGAAACTGAAACATGAACAGATTATTAAATGCCAATGAGCTAGTGAGGCTGAGCTTGCTAATCCCTATGCCTTCCTCTTTCTCAAGAGAATTGTTCATTTCCTTCATCCATTTCTGCGAAATACACTCCACATTTGAGTTGTCCATGTTTGAACCAATGTTATTTCTTAGTATCTTGAATTTATTAGGACATGATTTCTAGACTTCTAAGGCTTTCAACTCATACTGATTAAAGTTCCAAAAGCTTCAAGAAGATATTCAGAACAAAATAGGTTTCCAAGTTAAGTTGAAATTAAGCTGAGGGTATGAAAGTTCATCTGCAGCAGCCTAAGCAATTTATAACTATTTAGTACTTTCCTATGATAAAGTCTTATGCGCTTGATTGTATTGTAATTTTTCCTTATTGATTAGTTGTAACTGTTATGCAAGTTGCATAATAACTTACACATTTGGTTATGCTATGTCATCATAAGCTGATATATATATAATCATCATATATTGTATCACTTATTAAGTGATTCTTAAATAAAACTCATTTTTCGTTATATGGTATCAAAGTTTTATCTTTGATTTCTTTTCCTCTGAGTTTTTCTTAAGAAACAAACATCATTTTCTTAATTGATTCTTGCTTTTTTTGTTTTTCCTTTAAAGATTTCTTTTATTTTTTATGACTTTAACTCAATTATGGCTAGAATAGATGAAGATCCTACAAGCCTTTACTATCTCCATCCAAGTGAGAATCCATCACTGGTTCTTATTACAAATCTGTTGACTGGAGCCAATTACCACATATGGAGTAGAGCTATGAGAATGGAATTACTCTCAAAGAATAAGCTTAATTTTGTAGATGGATCGATTCCAATTCCAGTTAAAGATGATCCGAATTTTACAACATGGGAAAGGTGTAATATAATGGTTAATTCATTGATCTATAGAGCTGTTTCACCATTAATAGCACAAAGCATTACATGGCTTGACAATGCTATTGAGGTATGGAATGATCTTAAAGAAAGATTTTGACAAGAAGATTCTTTTCGCATAGTAGTTTTATAAACTGAAATTTACACATTTCATCAAAATTCTTTGAATGTGACTGACTATTTTACATAATTGAAGATCTTGTGGGATGAATTGATCAATCTTAGACCTATTCCTAATTACACTTAGCTAATAAAATTAAATAGGGGCATGAATGAGTAGAGTAGAATCAAATTTTAACTAATTTGAATTTGATTCATTTATCGTCTACCCAAACTCACTATCACTTATTGTTTTATAAATTGTTCACGAATCTAAATATATTTAGAAAATTTTATTTCAATAATATATTTAAATAATTTTTAATATTTATTATAAGTAAAAAATTTTATATCATATATTTAACATCAAACTAACAATACATTAAAATTACGAGCTACCTCATTAATTTTTATTTACAAATTTTATTAGTCAAATTTTAAATAACTTAAACTTGACTTATGTATTAAGCGAGCTTCAATATACGAGTTGCAACCAACTTTTAATGATATAAGCTTTTGTTAGGAAATTTAGGTTTACAGAAGCGAAAGAAGATCAGAAATTATTTGAGATAATAAACAAACACAACACCAAAAATAGAGAAAATACAAAACACATAAGAATTAACGTGGTTCGGCGTAAGTCTACGTCCACAGGCGAAGGAATAACAAATTCACTAATCAACCAAAGATACAAGAAAATAGTGTGGAAATAAACACTCAACCCTTAGCCCCAATTACACTCAATCAAGCTCTCTACTTGGTACATGTGCAGAACACAAAGCACACGCGGTGTCTCTATAAAATTCTTGACACTCTTTTAACATATATACATGTAGCCCTATTTATAGAGGATATAAAATTCAAAATCTAACTTAATCAAGGATTCTATTTAATATAGGAATCTCTTCAAAATAAGTGATAAGAATTTAATTTCAAATAAGAGTTTAATTTCTAAATAAGAGTTAAATCCTATTGGGAAAAGATTTCCTTGACTTAGCCACCAAGTATATACCAAAACATCAATTTGATGCGTTGTACGGCTTTCAACACGGCTGTGTTGAAACCCGAGCACCATTCTGGAGAAAAATGCAGGTTTCAGCACTGCTTGTGTCATGCTGTGTTCCTGCCCGTGTTCCCCTCTGGACATAGTGACAGCCTCGAGCACACCTTAAGACACAGCCGTATCTCAAGTCATGTCTGCCTCCAACATGAAAATAAAGCACAACAACGTCCAAAAGCTCAAAATAATGATGTCATAGGCCAAATTCAAGTCACATATTAACAAATCTCCACCTTGACTTGAATTTTCTTGTATCAAATTTGCTCCACCTTCTCCACAAATGTCTCAAATATGAGAACACCAAAATAAGTTCAAGAGCCACTTGAACTTGCTCTTCCAAAATGCCTTAGTTAATAAATCACCAAAATTGACTCCGCCCAAAAGTATGGAAAATGAGATGATAATGTAGCAGTACCTATCATGGTAGATCCTTGCTACATATACAATCTACCAATGCATCTAGCTCGCATCACCATAATGGCATCCATAATAATATCCAAAATCTCATCTTCGCCAACAAAACTATAACCACCAAATTCTAATGTGGATAACGAGATGAGATTTATAGACATGTTCAGAACATGTCTAACATCAACCAAAGTTCTCACTACACCATCATGGGTTTTAACCCTAACTGAACCAACACCAACAATCTTGCAAGGATGGTTGTTACCCATTAACGCAAAACCACCATTAACCAGTTCATAGGTGGCAAACTAATCTCTATTGAGATATATGTGATAATCACAACCAGAATCAAATAACCACCCTTGCCTAAAATTGGTTAAATTTTCAGTCACAACAAGGACATTACCTTCAAACTCATCAACAAAGTTGGCTTTTGCGGATTCACCATGCTGATCCTTTTTCTTCAATTTCTAACAATCAGCCTTCAAATGCCCCTTTTTCTTGCAATAATGATAGGTTTTCTTTTGGTACCCCGAACTACTACCCGAATTTCTTACCAATAGAGCATCTGCAGTTTGCCCTAGTATCTTGAACAAGCTCTTTATCCATAAGCTCCTTTGAAAACAAAGTTGATTTAACATCTTCCACCTTCAACGTTTCCTTAGTATAAATTAGAGTATTTTTAAAATTCTTATACAAAGCAGGAAGAGAACGAAGTAATATAAGAGCCAAATATTCTTCTTTATACTTAATCTCCAAATTTTCCAAGTCAATCATGATGGATGAAAATTCATCAATTTGAGTTCTCAAGGAGGTACCTTCTACCATATTAAGCATATGCAAATGATGTTTCACAGCGAGTTTATTCGAGAGACTTTTCTTCAAAAATAGCTCCTCAAGTTTTGCCCATAATGCTACGATTGTCTTCTCATGAATAACTTCTCGCAACACCTTATTCGACAAATATAACTGAATAGTAGCCATGGCCCTTGCATCCAAATCCTCTATCTTTTCTTTGGTCATTGTAGATGCTGATTTCTCCTTCTCCAACAAAGCTTTATGCAACTCATTATGTGTTAAAAGGGCTCACATCTTAATTTGCCATAAACTAAAGTTCATATTGTGATCCAATTTTTCAATCTCCAATTTTGATGTCGCCATAACGAAATTTCAAATAGTTGTAGATGGCTCTGATATCACTTGTTAGGAAATTTAGGTTTGAGGAAGCGAGAGAGGATCAAAAATTATTTGAGATAATAAACAAACACAACACCAAAAATAGAGAAAACACAAAACACACAAGAATTAACATGGTTCGGCGTAAGTCTACGTACACGGGCAAAGGAGGAACAAATTCACTAATCAACCAAAGATACAAGAAAATAATGTAGAGATAAACACTCAATAACCCTTAGCCCCAATTACACCCAATCAAACTCTCTACTTGACACACGTGCAGAATACAAAGTATACACGGTGTCTCTACAAAATTTTTGACTCTTTTAACACATATATATGTAGCCCTATTTATAAAGGATATAAAATCCAAAATCCAACTTAATCAAGGATTCTCTTTAATATAGGAATCTCTTCAAAATAAGTGATAAGAATTTAATTCCAAATAAGAGTTTAATTCCTAAATAAGAGTCAAATCCTATTGGGAAAGGATTTCCTTGACTTAGCCACCAAGTATATACCAAAACATCAATCTGATGTATTGCACGGCTTCCAACACGGCCGTGTTGAAACCCGTGCACCATTCTGGACAAAAATGCAGGTTTCAGCATGGCTTGTGTTATGCCATATTCCTGCCCGTGTTCCCCTCTGGACATAATGACAGCCTTGAACATACCTTAAGACACGGCCGTGTCTCAAGCCATGTCTGCCTCCAACATGAAAATAAGGCACAACAACGTCCAAAAACTCAAAATAATAATATCATAAGCTAAATTCAAGTCATATATTAACAGCTTTCGTATCCTTCTTAGTTTCAAGCATAAATATACACACTCAATTGTTTGTATGCTTATATATGCATTAATTGTGGCAATTCTTCTCATTCACTCTACGTTTTCATCCTCTTCATTTCACTAGATTTGTCTTTCCTAGCTTGTTCCAACAGCTGTCCAATAACCCAATAACAGTTTCAGGGTTAAATTCTTAAGAATCCATTCTTTTATAAAATTTCCAACTTATCAAAGATGAAAATATTAACATTTCTATAACCAAGTGAGGTTATTAGGATCAATAAAATTTCATTACATGTACCCTTTCAGAGATAATTTTCAAGCACACAATTACTTGTAGCATTGTTATGCTGATATGATGACTTGTACACCAATATCATCACTAGGCTAAGAGAATCCATTCTTTCAATAAAGAATGGTTCATCACCTTGGCTTGATGAAAAAGAGAACAAAAAAAGTTTTGCTTTCTTGAATTTTTTTTGCCAAGGCATATGATTCTCTCCCTATGAAAGAAAAAAGTCTAAATGCACAGAATTATCCACTCATATCATATTTTGTACTTTTTAGGACCAGAACTGTTGTTAGCTTCAGAACATCAAATCCAATTCTTTTATAAACCATTTCCTCTTAATTTGTTGTCTTGATGGAATCTAAGATTATAACAGGAAAAAAAATGCCTACACTACTATTTGATTGATGATCAAGATTCTTAATCACTTTGCTTTTCCACTCCCTTATGTTGGTTGGATAGTGACATAATTTTGATTCTATTTATTTATTTTTTTGTCCAAAGCCTAAACTTTAAGCAACATATTTTCCAATAATATACATATATGTTTCTTTTTATATTTGATGTTTCCAATATTCAAAATTATTATAATAAATAAAGTTCTGGCTTGGCTTAGTTTTCTAAACGAAAATTTGAGGAGAAATAAAAGAATATTTTGAGCTCTTATGTCTATTAAAGATAAGTACTCAATACTATGGTTCTACTTATATATATATATATATATATTACACATTAATAGAAAAAAAAAAAGAGATGAGGGTAGAAAAAAAAAAAGTTGAGAAAACAACCCAATTTATGTTTTGTCAAGATTGGGCTCTCGATATCAAAGTATAAAATTTTTCCATTTTAAAAATTATAATTATTAAAATTAGATGCTTAAAAAATAGGCATGAAAGATTGCTTAAAGTTTAGTGTAGTATAATAAAGCAATCAAAACCAAAGTAGAACTGGAATAGAAGAATAATGCCAGCCTAAAAAGTGAAACTAACAATAGCAAGTAAGTTCAAATTCTACAGTCTTTTAACTTATAAATTAATTTAATATTAATTAAACTGATGTGTCTTACATTGTAATTTTTTTTATTAATCCTTCTTATAATATTCTTAATAGTGAAAAAAGCTATAAAGTAATCTGAGTTTTTGGAACAATTTCTTTCTTTTTATTTGTTTAATTTTCTTTAGTTACTTTGGTTTATTAATTATAATTTTCATGTCACAACTTTTTCTCATCTTATATCAGCTAAGTTGGCATTGCTTCTTATTTCCAAGATTTAATCTACACTAACTTGCACATTAATAGTCAGATGATCATTGCAATTCAATTATATATACTATTGAGGTTTTTCCCACATTATACTAATCTTTAAAATATTAATGGCTATAATCTTTAAATTAAAATTTGTAATTGTATGTGAATAGTATGAAATTCAGAAATATTTAAGAATTACAATAAATACTGAATAATACATTTTTTCCGAATATAATTAATTCAGGCTTATATGTACTATTAGTTTAGAAAATAATAACTCTTGAAAAGAATGAATCATTTTCTTATATTCATAAATTACTCAAAAACTTTGTTTTTGCAAAGTAAAGAAAAAAGATAGAAAAATTTATTCTTGTAGAAGTATTTTTATTGTTATTTATTTTTATTTATAAACAATGGTAAACGATTTTGATATCTTTTCCAAGAGTTGAAGTTCTTTAATAACCTTTTTTTTTTTTTTTTCTTATGAAGTGTTGTTTCGCAAAACTAGTGGAGTGCAGCTCAATAATTATAAAATAGTATTTGGTTAGCTTTTTTAAATGATAGAGGATAGCTATAGCTGGTGGGACACCTATCAGCTATCATTCACGTCAACTCTAATTTGTAGGTTTTCATCAACAATTCTTATTAATTCAAAATTAGCTAATTCTTAAGAAGTCGGTCTATGGTGTGCCAAAATATTGATATTTCGGATATTATATACCCTTAGATTAAGGAAAATCTAATCTCCACCGTTAGTTTAATAAAGTAGTTAGATTCTCCTTTGTCAAACTAATAGTGGATATTAGATTCTCCTTAATCAAATGGTACATAATATCGGGAACACCAATATTCCGGCACACCATAGCCTTAGCCATATTTAAGTTGATTTGTTATGTACAATTCTATCTATATTTCTATAAATACACAAATTATCAAAAAAAATTTAATTTAGTAGCATTAAAAAATATTTAAAATTATAAATTTGGAATATTAAAAAAACTATATCAAAGAACAAAAGAGAAGAGATGGATGGCATATAAATTAAAAGGTCCCCTGTACATTTACAACATCCACATGGAATTCGCTTTCAAAGCATTGCATTTGACAAAGTCTCTCATCTGACACACATCTCAAATCCTTCTCACAACAATAAATTCATCTTTTGCAGTATTTTCTTGAATGAACTAAAATTACCTAACCTTCCATTATTTACTTCTTTATTTATTTGTACCAATAATGTTCCCATGATAACCATCACTACTACTACTATTCATTGTGTTCATGCACCCTTAGTATACTACGTCTAGTGTCCCTTATATTATATCCCACCCCCCATCATCTCCATATCTTCAAGAACCTCTCTATATATTAATTTCTTGATCCTTCTGCATCATCAAATGAATTCTAATTTGTTGCCTTTTCTTTTCTTGATTTTAATCTTTGCTGTTCCAAGTAGTTCTACTCCTACTACTACTACAACTAGTGTAACCAAGAAGCTAGACCAAGAATTTGTGCCTCAAGAACCAGGTACTGCTGGAATAAAGTGTGGATCATGTCCATGTGTCAACCCATGTGCCCAGATACTGCCTCCTCCTCCTCCGCCACCTCCACCGCCGCCAAAGACAGTGTCATGTACTCCTGTGGCACCACCACCTCCGAGGTTTATTTATGTGACTGGTTTGCCTGGGAATGGGAATTTGTATATGACTGCTCCTTATGAGAATTGGAACTATTTCAGTGGGGCTACTACTACACATAATGGATGGTTGCTGCATTTGGCTAGTTTTGGATTTGGAGTTCTACACTTGATGATCATAATTTGGTGATCTTGTGTTAAATTGCTATTAAAGCTTTAATTAACTAGGTACATTCTTAGTATTGTTTTAGCTTATAATATTGTTATTATCAGAAAATTTCCAAATTGTCTTATGTTTATATGTATTTTTTAAATAATTATTTGCATGTTAATTAATGATCATATATAATGTAATTATATATCTTGCTGCCCAAATCTGTTACAAGGGTAGGTTAGACTCACCACTTGTATGGGACATTTATATCACAAATTAAAAATATTATGTTCATATATAGTTTCAACTTTGAAGTCAGCAATATTTTAGTAGTGTTCTTCCGATGAATGAATTTCTTTTTTCTTATAGTATCAAAATTCTCACCGAGTTTTGATGTTTAATTTTCTGTATATTTCTATACCATATACATTCTTTTTCATTTAATATCTTCTATATCCGGTAGTCATATGAGTTTCAATTATTTCGGAATTCAAACTGGATGGACCCATAAAATAAAACTCTCATATTATCTATTTTTCTATATAAAATTCAAATTCAATATTTTTTTTAATAGAATTTAAACTTCTACCAGTATGGGTTCAGATATATCTAATTTAATTACACTTTATGCTCTTCTTCACTTACTAGATGAGGATTGATTGTTCTAGTTCAATTTCAAAAGATTTGAAGCGTAGGTCCGGGCTGACATAGAGAGCAACTATATTATATGTGCCACAATGTATATATGTGAACTTGTTAGCTAATTATAAATTTAAACTTGTTTTTTTTTCTTTTATGTACTTTTTTAAATAAATTTTTTAATGAAATCACATTGATCTAATGATAAAACAAGTTCCTTTAGTTGCTCTTTTGTGGGTGTAAATGGGTAAAGCCTTATAACTTTGGATAGTATAATAACTTTTCAATACATTTGTTCCCATTAAAAATAAGTAAATTAAATTTATAATTAAAAAAAATTAATGATAACTAGAGGAAAATGGAGGATAAAAAGAGTTAGACCCTACTCTGCAAGAAGATAAGGTTTATTTATAAATTTAATGGAGCAAAATTATATTTATGGTATATATATACTAATTCAACAAAGATTTATAAGACTGTAGTTTACACAATAAAAATAGTTATTTTTTATTACTCACTATTAAAAATAATAAATTTTTATCAATATTAATAATAATAGCTATGGGAATTTGAATTTAAAACCTTTATAATTTTTCACAATCCATTAAAAATTTAATGGGCAAAAATATATGTGCTATTCTGCCATTATACTGCACCCACCATAATAATTTCTCTTAAGAATAAGTCATCGAAGAAAAGGGCTCCATTTCTTAAACAATTGAGCAACCACAAAGATAGTTAGGACATTTAAGGTGATGGAAGACAGTTCACTTGAAAGTCATTGTGTTTTTTCTAAACTAAATTTCCTTCAACTATATACATACACACAGTTCCACACACATATAGACCACAGTCATACCTCTCTATAAAAATCAAAACTCCATATCAAACAAAGGGGGGAAAAAAAAGATTATTAACTGAAAAAACTACAGATAAAAAATGACCCTCTCTTCCACCAAATATCCAACCAGCTACATGAAATCATTTCCATTAATTTTCTTATCAACATGGAAGCTTTATATATATGTCAATTTCTTTCCTTTTGAACATTTATCAATAACAATTCCACAAATTCAATTTGGTATGTTGTAAAATGAGTTTTATTTATGTTACACTAATTTTCACTTTAATTCTATGAATAAACAATTAAAAGTCTTAAGATTTAATGTGTTCTCCGCATACAATATCAAATATGTTGCTTTTGGTAGTCGAATGTGGTGGATCAACATGAAAATTACTCTTAATTTAGCTTTGAATATTCAATTATAAGTAATAATAAAATGTGTTTAGAATTAAAATTATATGCTTATATTTCAAAGTCATTTACTAATATAAAAAATTAAAAAAATTGATACTTGTTAGATTTGAACGTAAAAATAAATGATAAAATATTAGTAAAAAAATAATTTAATGGTATTTTATATAATTACTTCCAATATTCGGCAGTTACAAGAAGTTCGATTAATCTAGATTGACTCATGTGGATCTTATAAAAGGGCAAAACTCCCGTATTACATTTTTTCCTTTACATAAAATTAAAACTCAAAATTTTACTTGAAAAAAATTAAGTGTTTTGGTATCTTATAACAATATATATGTTGATGTAGTTACTTCTTTTCAAAAATCTTAGAAAATACAAATTTTACATCTAGCGATTCTACCAATTGAATCTAAAAATTTAATCCATATTGTACATATATAAATGCATCTACAAGTGAAAAACACATGCACCTTTAGCTAAGCCATGACATGTAGAAGTACTCTATTAATTGCTTTCCTTTGTACAACTTTCCTATGGCTATGGGTTTCTCATTTATTCCCTTGAGCTGCCAATGCCATCAATAATTGATGAGGTAGGTGCAAGTCCAACTTCCACATGAACTCACTCTTTTGCTGCCTCATCTTCTACTCTTCCATTTGTATTCCTTCATCTCCTCCACACCTTTCTCCAATGTTAGATCATCTTACACAGCTATTTTTTTTAATGAAAATGAAATGCTTAAATATTTTTTTAGAAAAAAAAAAAATAGAATCCAAAAATACTTAATTATCCAATTTAAGTTATCAATCAATTTCATCCAATAAACATCAATCAATTTTTATCAAATTTAATTGTTTAATCAATGGTTATCATTTTTCTCCACTAAAAATTCATTCAACATGAATTACGCCTGAATTAATAAGATAATGACTATCTATTTTATAAGAAAAGTATTTACTTATGAATATAATTAATTTTTTTATTTAGCTTCTAAGTGTTCGATATTAGATATTTAAATCTCCAAACAAATTATAAAAAAAAAAAAAAAAAAAAAAGGTTGAAAGTCGTTTTCAGCTTTTATTGTGTGATAGCAAATTATATTGCTGCATTTATAAATTGACCAACCTTTTTGCACTTACTATATTTATTTATGTATCTGTGACAGATTTGAGTCAGTGCTGGAAAAGTGATAAATGAAGCTAATTACTTGCCAATGATATATAGCAGCAGCAGCGAATAGGAAGCATCAGCAACTGCAGAACCTGGAGCAGAGACCAGGCCCCTCATCTGATCACAACACTGCCAAATGGGCCCAACTGCACCAGAGCCTTGGCCTGTTGGGCTCCTATCATGTGACTTTCTTTTTTCTCAACACAAATTAAAAAGTACTTGCATCAAAATATTTTTAATATATAAGAAAATAAGTGATATGATGATTTTTATTTATTTATGTATGAAAAATTAGCATAGATCCATTGATTTAAAAAAAAAATAGAAGCATATTTACATTTTATATACAATTTTTTGTATATTAAGAGTATATTTTCCCTTAGCTAAAAGGAAATATTTGTGTGGGTGTTTATTCGTTAATTAATTCCTACAGTAACAATTTTGTAAAAATTTCTAATTTCAATTATTTTAGTGAAATTCAGTTAAATAAGGCTGTGCTAAAGCATATGCATGTGTGCTATAAGTTGTTAATTTGAGATATTTTTTTGGATTAATTGATGAACAATGCATTAAAAAATAAACAGATGAGGAATATGAATTCAAACTTGCTAATTGCTCAACATGTGTAGTATATTTTTAAAAAAATTAATGATAAAATATCTCCTATATCTTTATAGATATTATTGGCTATAGCCTATATGAGATTCTCCACATCCATATATTGATCATTTAAAAAAAAAAATTACCTTTTGAAATAGTTATATACCAAAAGACAAAGATTGAGACACATTAGTCATTTTCTATGATTTGTTTGTGATTTTATTTCTTTCTATGTTTTATAATTTATATATGTTCCAAAAAAGATATATATTCTATAAACTGATAAGCATTATTCCAAATGAAATTTATGAATTTATCTGATCGACCCTCTCAAAATGGAAGAGAATATAAAGAATTTTCAATTCTATTTGAAAAAATAAAATTCATAATCAAACAAATATCACATGTATGTTTCATATATTATGCTAAATATTTTTTTAATCTAATTAAAATATCATTTATTTATCGTAAAACAAATCAACCTTACATTTAAATACGGGCATTTAATTTACACTTTAAAATTTAAAATGTAAAATTTTAAACAGTATATATTTAGAAATTATTTTAAATTCTCATTAATTGAATTTTTAAATTTATTATAGATATATTTCAAATCCTCATTAATACAAAGTCACATAATTGCCAAACAAAAAATTTGATTCAAATTCAAATTTAAATTCTTTATATCCATATATAGCATAATTGTATTAGAATTATATAATTAATTAATTACAATATCTATCCTATCTTAAAATTTTTCTGATATAAAGTGTATAGTAGAATAGCATTTTCAACTAGTCAGATGACTAATGATGCCTTTGTTTAGCTGTAGCATGTAGGTAGAAACCATAAAGGAAGGCAATTGAATGATAATTATTTTTAGGAACTTGACTAAATTGATGTCAGGTGGGCCAAATACGCTCTTCCAACCCTAGCTAGTGCTTCCCAATTCCCATGGGTAAATTTCACATACGGTACCCAACTTTTGCTCTAAGTACAACTATAGTACCCAACTTTCAAATTGTAACAGTAAACTCCCCAACCTTTTGTTACATTTCATATACAGTACTCACACCCAATTTCCGGCCGACGACGATGACGTGGAGCTGATATGGTCGCTGGCGTCGTTGTGAAAGTGCCACGTGGCGCCACATCATATGCCACGTCATTTTTTTTTGCAGGTAATTTTCACTCATAGTACCCAGATTTTGCTTTAGGTACTAATATAGTACCCAACTTTCAAAATCGTAATAATAAACTCCCCAATCTTTAGTTTAAATGCCAATAAAATACAAAAACTCATGTTAGTCAGAGATGAGAGGAAAATAAAGTTAAAGAGAGAGAGGGAACTCTTGAGTATTTATATAATTATTTTAATATATACATTTTTTTTAATTTATTGATATATTTAACTGTTATTTGACGAAAATAATTAACTAATGTTAAAAAAAACAGCTTAGTCTATAATTTTCTATCAAATTCTTATTTTTTATTTTTCACCAATTATTTCATTGAAAATTTTTACAAATTAATTTATTAAAATTTTAATTATTTATTTTATCTATT
>CATIWO010486321.1:0-15008 GCA_949673435.1 Macaranga tanarius
ATTTCAGTTGAGAATGAAAGTAGAATCATAATTGAAGAGTTTATATGAATTTTGTGATTATAGGATGTGTCTATAATTTTTGGAAGTACCTTAAACTTCATATATTAAACCTAGCAACATAGATATATATGTTGTTTTATGCTTTTTCTTGTTTATTAGATATATGGCAATAATTAGGGGTTAAGGGGGTTTGTTTATGTGTTTGTTTGATTGAATATAGTGAGTTAATGATATATATATATACATACATACATACATACATACATATATATGCGTGTATATATATATATATATACACACATATATATATGTATACATATATATATATATATATATATATATATATATATATATATATATATATATATTCATGATGTTGAATTATGGAAAGTTATAGGGGGACCAGAAGCCGGAGGAGGTAGAGCCAACTAGATGAGTCATTTTCACTCTAAGTTAGGAAACATTTTGTATTAGTGGTTACTAGTATAATATACCTTTGAATTCTCCTTTATTTTGACATGTATTTTGTTAAGTAACTTTGTGATGGTAATTTATGGTATATTTGAAGTATAAGTGATAATATTACGACTTTAAATTGAGATGGATTGTATTATTTCATGCAAATTAGCATAGTAATTGCTTATATGTATGAATTTAGTGAGATGTTGGCTTATGGTATTACTTTTATGATACCTATGATGTTATATAAGTGAGATTGAGCTTTTATGGTAAAAATATTATGTGAGGCTATGAATATACTTATATATGAATTACATGAGTGAGGGATAAGTCGGGCGGATGGATTTATGATATATAATTGGAGTGTATATGTTAATTGTTGTGATATCAAATTGAGCTAGATTAATTTACTTAATGTAATTTAGCATGGAAATTATGTATATGTATGAGTTAATAAGGTTTTTTGATACCACTTATAATGGGTGTTGTTTATGCTTGTGAGTGTGATATGATATGGAATGAGTTTCCACCATTTTGTGTATAGGAAATGTGAGGATTGGTTGGCAAATGATGATATATGTGCTTTATATGTGGATTATGGTGGATATTATAATTATGTATGAAGAATGTTATGAATGTGAGAGTGGATTAGTGATCGTGGATGGAATATTAGTAGAATATTATTATGATGACTTATTGTGATGCAATAGCATTCAGTTGTATTATGTTGTGTTTCACAAGAAGGTGAAACTTGTAAGGAAACGATGATGTGTGAGAACGTGTGATAAGTAAAGACTAAGCTTGGTGGATAGTCTTTACTGACTGTGTACGATGGGAAAACTCAGCCAGGTGGATAGCTACCCATGATTGATATGTGTGGAGTGAGACTGAGCTGGGTGGATAGTCTTAGTAAATGGCTATATATATATATGAAATTATAATTGTGATTATGATAAGCCAATAAGGCTAAGTATGAGGCAATTACATGAGGATGGATCCAGGAATGGATAAATTCTTGTAATTAGGTGAATTGGTTATGAATACTATATATTGTCAAATGTGATTATGCGGATACCAAATAGGTGTTGTTATGTATGAACCTTGAAATTATGCATGAGAATGGAATAATGTATGAATGTGCTATTGAGATTATGAATGTGAGATGTGAACGTGATGGATATGGTTATGTGTTGATATTTATTTATACACATACATATGTATGTTTTATTAATTATTAGTTTTCTATTGATGATATTGAGTTGTGGAATGGTTGTGAGTTACTTGGAATATTTGGGATTGATTGTATATGTTACACCTAAAAATGAGTTTTTGGTGTTTGTGTATACTTTTGTGGTATTTTGGGTTTAGCAAAGGCTTTTGACATGGCTATGTGGCTTCAACACATGGCTGTGAGTGTGTAGTATGCTGAGTTTAGGACTCAGGCACGGCTGTGCACACAATCTGCACGGCCGTGTGTGCTCAATATGTCGAGTTTAAAACTCAGGTACGGCCATGTACATTTTTTGAACGGCCATGTGCAACCTGATTAGCAGTAAACTCCCTATAGTTTAGTGTGTATTTAAATTTTTATGTTTTCCTTAATTAGTTCTTGAGAAGATTCATATATATTTATATTAGTTGTTACTTATTGAGTTGCAAGCTCATTCCTTTGCAATTATTTTCCTTTTCAGGATAATGTAGAAATCATGAGTTGTGTTTTCGTCTTTATTAGGCATTCTCAGGTGGGCCAGTGGTGAGATTATTATATATACTTTTTAGTGATAGCATTGTACATTTCAGTCCTTAAACTTGTTCATTGAATTTTGCCATAGTGGGGTGTGTAGAAGTTATAATGTATTTTATAACTTAAGTATCTATATTTTTTTGTATATATGTACTTATTATATAGAGTTTTTAGTTCATCTAATTCCATGATGGGATGTGATATATATATAATTCATGCATGCTTGTTGTGAGGGGTGTTACAAGATGTATAAGACCCTTTAGCTATGTTAGCTTGAGTCTTAGAGCTAGTACATGGAATAAGTGAATAATTAAGTTTGGCTTTGACAAACTTGTTGGAAGTAGATGATGATGAGGAAGTTGTATGAGCATACTCGTCCAAATGTATCACCATGAACTTTTTGAGAAACCAAAATATTATTAAGAGTTTCTTTTCCCTTGTGAAATTTAAAATTAGAGTTTTTTTAGTTCTAGTATCTCCTTTGAAAGCTTCTCATTCTCTTCTTTAGTTTTATCAAATTCACATCTCAAAGAGCTAGAAGCCTTCAAGTCACTAGAGAGTTACTCATTAGATGAGATTACTTTAGCAAATTTGTCTTTTAAAATCTTGAATTCTTTTGCTATTTTTGAAAACTCTTATTTATAAAACTTTTTCTTTGAAAGCAAATTTTTATATTTTAAAATAAGTTTGCTCACAATAGAGCTCTCATCATCATCGCAATCAAGTTCATCATCAGCACAACAAGAAGAGTTAGAAGTAGAAGGTACCTTTTTATCTTTAAGAGCCATGAAACATAGATTGGCCACCTCTTGGTTCTCTTCTTCTTTTTCTAAATTGGAAGAGTCATCCCAAGTGGATTTGAAGGCTTTCTTCTTCTTTTTAGTTCTTTTTCCCTTGAATTTGAGTCTTGGACATTCACTTCTTATGTGACCCGACTTCTTGCACTTATAACAAGTGACTTCCTTGGACTTTTTTCCTTTATTCTTCTTGTTGTCTCTTTGTTTTGAGAAAATTTTCTTTCTCAAAAACTTCTTGAATCTTCTAGTGAGCATAGCAATCTCATCATCATTTTCATTAGAGTCTACAAGACTTTCTTCTTCACTTTCCTATTGGATAGCATTTAAGGCTATCCTTTTCTTCTTTTCTTATTTTTCCACTTTCTCCTCCTCCCTTTGTTTCAAGGTGAGCTCATGAGTCAATAGCTTTCCAATGAGAATGTCGGTAGAGAGCTTTGACAAGCCATGTGCTTCTTCAATGGAGGTTACCCTTGATGCCCAATCCTTCTTGGGTAGCACTCTCAAGATTGTGGTATTGACTTCTTCTTTTGAGTAGTGTTTTCCCAACTTTCTCAAGGTGGTGAGAAGAGCATTCAATCTATTGGTAATTTCGGTGATGGATTTTTGGGGCTTCATCTTGAAAAGCTCATATTCATACACATGAAGTTGCACCTTATTGCTTCTCACTTGAACATTTCCTTTATAGTGGTTCTCAAGAGTCTTCTAAATTTCTTTGGCTGAAATGCAATGTTGCACCTTGCCACCGTCTTCTCTAGACATTGAGGCAAGAAGAATAGTTATGGCCTTTTTATTCTTGTAGTTGTCTTTCTTATCATTTTGGCTCCATCTAGTTCTATTCATAAAAACTTGAGCATTCTCTACCGTTACGATGGGAGGACTCTATCTTTGAAGTACTACATCCCAAAGTCTAATGGGATCACTATCTAGATATAACTCCATCTTAAACTTCCAATGAGGATAGTCATTTCCATCAAAGAATAGTCTAAGAGATTGAAAGTTTAGAAATTCACTCCCCATAATCTTAATTCTAACAATAAAGTACCTAGAAATTAAGCTTTAATACCAATTAAAAAGCTCTAGAGGGGGTGAATAGGGTTAATTTGAGTTCTTGAGAGTTTAAAATAAGATTAAAAAAATGATAAGCACAAAGGTAGAAGAACAAAGACAACAATCTCACAAATGCACAATGATTTAAGAAGTTCAAATTTTATAAGATAAATACCTCACTTCCCTTAATCTTAACCCAAAAATTAACAAGAAGAGAGAATCTAACTTAACACAACCCACACTCAAGATACTTGTATTAAAATGATTAATTTTATGAGCTTTGAACAAATGCTAAGGAAAATTGAATGCTTCACCAACTCTTGTAACCTTTTTAGATGAAGTTGGAAGGTTTGTATTTATAGTGTGCATAAAAAACTAGCTGTTAGGAAGCACCACATTTGCCCAAATCAACTTTAATCTTCATTAAATGAAAATTTCAGCTTTTTGCAGGAAAAATGCTCCTCACGATCGTGACTCACCCTTCACGATCTTGAGGGTTGAAATATAGACGTTGGAAGATCAAAGTAGCCATTGGAAATGCCCTCATAATCATGACTTGCTCCTCACGATTGTGAGCACCTTGTCACGATCGTGAGTGGCGGATCGTGGCCAGTGCAGGATTTTACTTGACTGATCGTGAGCTCCAACTTCTCCTCATGATCGTGACCATCCTTGCTCACAATCGTGACCCTTTTAAACACTAGAAAAACTTCAATTTTTGGCCTCCAAATTTATCCACATGCATTATGATTCAATTGGATTGAATCTTGAAGGGTTTAGAAGACTTGAATGAGCTTCAAACAACTATGCACACTTAGCTTGATCAAGAGCAAAACCTTTCTAATAGACACACTTAGAAAAGAGCATTAGTAAATTAAGATTGTTTGTTAAAGTCAAAATAAGATAGATTAGATTAGGAATCATGAAAATGTCCAATAGTAAATCAAATAAAATAAATAATAAATAATGCATGCAAAGAAATGAGGTTGGAGAAATGATTATAACCTTTTTTACATAAGAAAAATAAAATAAATGTAAAATAAAATGCAAAAAATACAAACGAACTAACATACTAAAATAGTGATAAAAAAGTCTAAAGCATGGGCTTAGTGTGGCCCATTAAGTACTCTAATTCAATATCGACAAAAACAAAAAGTTAGCCCACAATAATAAACATAAGAAAAGAACAAACAAATCATAACGCATTAAAATTAAAAAGCTAAACAAAATAAAATTAACATCGAAATTCATCTCTAAAACCTACAAAATAATGCAATAAATATAAATATAGGCAATAAAAAGAAACACATTGCAAAAATAATAATCTAACTAAAATCAACACTACAATTTAATAAAAAAATGAAATTAAAATATAGAACGAAACTAAATTATAAAAAATGAATTATTTATTATTTACATGTCACATATTATACCACAAAGAAAAAATACATTATTAAATTAAAATCAAACACACTACACTACAAATTCTATTAATTAAATTACTCAACAATTAATAATTCCAAAACACTATTTACTAAATTTATTAAAACTATTTCTCGAAACTAAAAAAAAACAACATTAAAGCTAAATCTAAAATTAATTAAAATTGTTTACAATGTTAAATAACCCAATTTTACCAAATTAATTAAAGGACAAATGATTATTTAATCTATATATCCTTAATAACCTAATTACCATTAACTAATAGCAAAATAAAAAAAATAAAAAATAGAAATAAATAAAAAAATTGCACAGAAAAAAGAAAAATAAAAAACAGAAATGAAAACTAATAACTATCGTAAAATAATAATAATAATAATAATAATAATAATAATAATAATAATAGAAATAAATAAAACAAAAAATAAAAATAAAATAAAATGCAATGAAGACAAAATGAAGATAAGAAAGAAACAAAATAAATAAAAATATTAAAGGCAATGGGCATTGTTGCAAAAGAAAAAAAGTAAAATCAAAGGCAACAATGCCCATTGCCAGAAGAAGAAAAAAAATATGATGATGTGACGGCACCTGATGAAAAACTAGTATCATAGTATCTGCATTTCATCTAGGGTAACTTTTCCTTCCATCTAGTTAGGAAGCTTGTGAAGGATTCATTAAGTTTTTGTTTTGTATTCTTTAACTCTTGAAGGGAAGTTTCAAATTGAGAAATCAACACGTACTACTTGATAAAGATTGAACACAACTCCTTCCAGTCTTGCTGAACATGTACATTTAAAGTATAGTACCACTTAATAGTATCTCCTGTTAATGACATTAGAATTTATTTAATAATTTACGGCTTGGTCAATCTGGGAGGCCTTATAAAAGTAATGTACTGTCAAAAATGAAGGTGAGAGTCTTTTATCCTATGATACTTTTTAATGTCTGGGGATCTGAACTTCAGGAGACAATGGTTCCTTTTCCTCCAGACTCAAGTCAACAAAATTATAGTTGAGCTCGTTCTTCTTTATTGTAGTATGTAGCTTATCCATCTATCTTTTCATGTCTTTTACTTATTCTGGTTCAGTTGGACCTTCCATTGCTTTTAGTTTTTTTTTAAGTATCTTGCCAATAATGGTTTTTGTTTCAAAGTCTTCTTCAACAATAGGCCTCTTTCCTACTATTTTGGTATTTTTTTCAAGATCTTTTGTTTAAATGATTCAAGATCAAAATTGGGGGGGGGGGGGTCTCAACATTCTGCTTCCTTGTCATGTCACTAATATGGTCTCAATTGATTAAATTAATTCTTAATATTAGTAGGGCAAATTATCCCTAATTTGCTTTTAACAAGAATAGACTTTTAGCTGCAAACAATGTATATATATATATATTTTAAAAAAATTATGATGAGTGTCTTATATGCTTGAAATGCAGGTTATTTTTATTTCTCTTATTTATTTAATTATTTATAAACAAAAAGGGCTACTTACAAACAAAAGAACAAACACAAGTAGGTCTCAGAAGCAATGCCTTCCAACCTTATTTCTTCCACACATGTATTCAATAGTGAGTCTTCTATCCTAGAATTTTTTGTTTGGATTTTGATTATTATCGGGAGATAACAAAACCAATGTACATGCAATCTCTTGAGATAATAACAACAAACAAGTACCAAATCTTATAAATAAAACCAAAGTATATTATAACGGGCCATAATTGGAGGTTAGGACCCAACCTAAAATAGTCCATCATTAATGGACTCAGAATTTATAAACAAGACTACTATATAGTATCAAACACATATATTTTGGGAAGAACTTAGGGGGAAGTTGCTAAGTCACTATATGGGTTGAGTCATAGGTTAAAGGCTTAGGCTCCCACAACATTGTACTAGCCCAAACATCTCCCCACTCAAGGGTCCAAGTGATAGTGACAATAGTTATATGCACTACCGTCAGGTTTGAATGAAATATGAGCAGCAGTATAGTGACTACTATTGGGTTATTCAGGACTGAGTGCGTAGTATGTGAAATGGTATTGTGAATGCATAAGAAATAACTAAAAAATAATAAATAATAAAATATGAAATGTTAGAATCAGTTTCTCTACTCCAGTGGAGTCGTCACTATAGGCGGCGGAGTTCAGCATATGCCCAAGTATTTAGTGACCACAACACTGCAGGTTTAGTGCGCATTAGGAAGTATAATCTGGGCTATAAATCCTAGATCGGAGATAGAGTCGTCATCTAAGTGAAATTCAGGATACACTAGATCCTACAAAAGGGCGCAACAACCATCCTTAGAAATTAGGTTTAAAAATTAGGTATAAGTTTTTGAATACCCACTCGACCTTGCGATCGGCCTTTATTTATGTTTTATGTTTCATTATTTTTAATTATTTTAATCATTTCTGCATTTACATGTGAAAGTGCATTTGCCTCCAAATAATTTCTAATTTTACAATTAAGTCCAAATTTTCTTAATTAATCAATTTCATGCAATTATACTAAATCTATCATATTATACATGCATCACATTCACCATATCATAACCATTCACTCATATATTTACAAATAACAGTAAGTAAAATATAATAAATAAATAAATAAATAATACATGTAAAAAAATAGGGGAGGAGAAATGATTATAACCTTTTTCACACAAGCAAAAATAAATAAATGTAAAATAAAATGCGAAAAATCTAAATGAACTAATATACTAAAATAATGATAAAAAAGTCAAAAGTATGAGCTTGGTGTGGCCCATTAAGTTATCAAATTCAATACCTACAAAAACAAAAAGTTAGGCCCACAATAATAAACATAAGAAAAGAACAAACAAATCATAACTCATTAAAATTAAAAAGTTAAATAAAAACCTAGATAAAGCCTATCGAAATTCATCTCCTAAATCTATAAAATAATGAGGCTAGATTCAAACAATAAATATTGGCAATAAAAAGAAACACATTGCAAAAATAATAATCTAACTAAAATCACTAATACTACGATTTTATAAGAAAATGAAATTAAAATATAGAAAGTAACTAAATTATTAAAAACGAATTATTTATTATTTACATGTCAAATAATATACCACACAAAGGAAATATAAATTACTAAATTAAAATCAAACAAACTATACTACAAATTCTATTAATTAAATTATTCAACAATTAAAAATTTCAAAACACGGTTTACTAATTTTATTAAAACTACTTATTGGAGCTAAAAAAAAAACATTAAAGCTATATTTAAAATTAATTAAAATATTTTACAATATTAAATAACCTAATTTTATCAAATTAATTAAAGTACAAATAATTATTTAATCTACATATCCTTAGTTAACCTAATCACTATTAACTAATAGCAAAATAAAAAAATAAAAAATAGAAACAAGTAAAAAAAATTGCACAGAAAAGAAATAATAAACATAAATGAGAACCAATAACCATAGCAAAAAAAATAATAAATAATAAAATAGAAATAAATAAAATAAAAATAAAATAAAATACAATAGGGATAAATGCATATATGGTGTCTAAACTATTTTACTTTTTCTAGAACAATTTTTTTCTTTTTTTACAATTAGGTGTCTGAACTTGCTAAAAATTTATAAAATAGTGTCTTTAGTAGGTTTTATAGGTTAAAGTACCTATGTATCATATTTTAAGCAGTAAATTGACTTAAATATATTAAACTTTATTTTTTTTATTCTAACAATTTTTATTTATCAAACTAAACTAGAAAAATTATATATTATTTTTATTTTTATTTTTAATCTATTAATTATAGTAGTTCAATTAATTTTTTTATTCATGATTTTAGTCATTTTAAATTTTTATTCACTAAAAAAATTATTTTATTTTAATTATGATAATAAAATTTTATTTATATTTTATTTCAGTTAAATTGTATTTTTCTATAATAATATTTCAATTTTATTTTTTATTTTACTTTATTTTAATAATATTCAGTATTTTTTTCAAATGTAATATATATGAGTGAAAAAAATTAAATTAAAAAAAAATTAAAATCTAATATAAAAAGAGCATTTAAGTCAATTATTGTGCTCTAACCACTATAATCTAATATTCAGTATATTTAATCTTAAATGCCCTTTTTTATATTAGATTTCAATTTTTTTATTTTTTCAATTTAATTTCTTTCACTCATATATTAAATTTGAAAAAAATATTGAATATTATTAAAAATAAAATAAAAAATAAAATTGAAATATAATCATAAATTATAAAAATAAAAATATTAAACTTAAAGAGTGAAAAGAAAAATATAATTTACCTAAAAAAATAAATAAAACTTTATTTATTCTAATTAAAAATAAAAAATTAATTTTTTATTGAATAAAAATTTAGTTTGACTAAAATCATGATGAAAAATTAAATTCAACCACTATAATTAGTAAACTAAAAATAAAAAATAATATTTAATTTTTTTGATTTTTTTAATAAATAAAAAATACTTTTTTTTATTTCTGATATTTTTCTAAAAAATTATTAAAATAAAAAAAATAAAGTTTAATTTAAAAGATGAGCATTTAAGTCAATTTACTGTTTAAAATAGGACACATATTTATTTTCATCTGTAAAATCTACTAGAAACACCATTTTAAAAATTTTAAACAGGTTCAAACACCTAATTGTAAAAAAAATTTGTTAAAATACCAAAATAGAAAAAGTGAAAAAGTTTAGACACCATTTATGTACTTATCCCTAAAATTAAATAAAAATTAATAAGTACGTATATAAATATCAAAATTGATATATTCATTTTATGACAATACTCAATAATTTTTTCTTTTTTTTATGCTTTTAGAGGGTTTTAGTATTTTGACAACTGCAATAATTTTTTAATTGTTTACAAATTTATAAAATAAATTTTTTTTAGATCCAATGAAATCTGATAAGAATAAATTTTAATATATATATATATATATATATATGCTGAGATAAGACACCAATCATCATGGTGTAATCTAAATGATACATATCACGAGTGAAAAAATTTGTTTATAAATCAAAACATTCACATTTATCAAACTGCTAATAAATTATAATAGATGAATCTTTAGTTGATGCTAGTATCAATATACTATTGAGAATAATCATTTCATAAAATAATAATAACAAAAATATTCTTTCTTTAAATTGCTTTAGCTATATCAATAATAAACATATTGCTATATGTTCCCAATTTCTTATACATATGCTAAGTAATTTATAAAACAACAATGGTAAGTAAAATATTTGATAAAAACTATTTGTAAGGAAGCATCAGTTATATCATCGAAAAAATATTTTATATACCATAACGTTTTTATACATATATATGTATATGATTTCAAAACTAATGTTATAAGTTTAGCAACTCACCTGAGCTTACTGAACCAAAGAACTAGCTAGCTGGCTCTGCTCTATGTTCTACAGCTGTGACTGACACTGCTTCTAACATTTAAGAAGCAAAACATAAGATTATGAGCTTTCTATCTAAATTCTACTCAACCTAGTTGATAAATGGTAGGCTGGTATGGTTTATAACCCTAAATATGGTCCGAAAAAGCTTTAGAAGAGGTTTAGAGGCTTTAGAAGGCCACTAAAGCGCCTTTCAGTGCACTGAGGCACCACCTCAGCTCACTGATGCACCTCCTTAGTACTCAGGTGCCGCCTCAGCTCACTAAGGCACCTCCATAGTGCTCAGGCACCGCCCAGCATTGAGGCATCGTCTGATCTATATGCAGATGAACTACAGCACCAAAAATATGTATTTTTGCACACTTTTTATCATTTCCACCACCAACATAATATCCTAAGGAGAAATTCACTTTAAAGGGTCTATTATAGACTAACTAAAGGTTCTATACTAATCAAACTATCAAAACATGCAATTCTATCAAAATTCAAAAGTTTGAAATTAAAATAAATAAATTCACTTACCTTAAAATGTTGAATTCAACACAACAAGATTTGAAATGATAAGCTTAAGGAGTAATTGAAGTTGCTTTGCTAAGAAAATCTTGAGGAGAAGAGAAAAAGAAAGAATTTTTTTTTTTTGTTGATGGAAGCTATGAAAATGAAAGAAAACGTTGGAAGGAGGAGATGCTACAGTGCTTTCCTCTTTTTTTTTTTTTAAAAAAAATAAATAACCTTTTAATCCTTCTAGTAACCCTTAATAACCTAATAGGTCCTCAAACTTATTTTCTAATCCTATTAACTATTGTAGGTTAGTTAACCCCTAGAGGAGGATATTATAATTCTCTCCCTCTTAAGAAATTTCATCCTCAAAATTTGCATACTTACAAGGAAAACAAATAGGGATATTGAATATGCATATTTTCTTCTCTCTCACATATTGCTTCCTCCTTATAATGATTACTCCATAAAACCTTAACAAATTGAATCACTTTATTTCTCAAAACTTTCTCTTCTCTAGCTAAGATTCCTATGGGTTCTTCTTCGTAAGTCAAATTTTCCTTTAATTATATTGGCTGCTATTGTAGTATTTAAGAGGGATCACTTCTATATCTTCTAAACATGGACACATGAAAAGACATCATACACCTAAGATAACTCTGGAGGCAAAGCTAACTGAAACGCTATAGATCCAATTCTTTCAATCACTTTATATGGTCCAATGAAACGAGGACTCAATTTTCTATGCTTTCCAAATTAAACTATACCTTTCCATGGAGATATTTTTAGATTTGCCTTATCTCTCATATTAAACTCAATGTCCTTTCTTTCAAGTCGGTATAACTCTTCTGTCTGTTTTGAGCTGTATCCAATCTACTACGAATTAATTCAATCTTATTTATGGTCAACTGTACAATTTCTGATCCTACAAGTTTTCTTTCTTCTACCTCATTCTAACATATTGGAGTTCTGCATTTCCTTCCATATAATGCTTAATAGGGTGCCATGCTAAGGCATGCATGGTGACTATTATTATATGAAAATTCCATTGACAGCAAGTGCTTATCCTAACTTCCTTTGAATTCCATCACACATGCCCTTAACATATCCTCTAAAGTTTGGATAGTTCTTTCTGATTGACCATCAATTTGTGGGTAAAAGAAAGTACTAAACTTCAATTTTGTACCCATAGCTTGATGTAAACTGGGCCAAAATATAGATATGAACTTGGAATCTTTATCCGATATAATAGAGATTGGTGCACTATGAAGTTTTAAGATTTCATTCACATACACTTGTGCTAAGTTATCCAATGAATAATCCACTTTGACTAATAAAAAGTGAGCTGATTTAGTTAGCCTGTCCACTATAACCCATATTATATCATGTCCTTACTACGTATGAGGTAATCCTATTACAAAATCTATAGTAATATGCTCCCATTTCCACTCCAGAATAGGAAGTGGATGTAAAAGACCTGATAAAAGTTAATGTTCAGCTTTCACTTGTTGACAAACTAAACATCTTGCTACATAGTCTGCTATATCTCTTTTCATACTCTGCCACCAATAGTTTTCCTTAAGTGTACGATACTGATGAGTGTGAAATATGCATGTGTTAAGCACTTTATTTTATTGCATATTTAGTTTAGAATTGCATTGTTTAGTTAGTTTTGTTATTTTATTTTAATTTAAGTGTTTTTATATTAAATAGGTAATTTTTGTTAGTTTGTGGTTGTAGGATGCATTTGAGAAGAGATGGAGATAGGTCTTGAGGATAAGAATAAGATTAAAGCTTAAAGTTGGAATTCAGTTTCGCACCAGTGCACATGGCCATGCGCATGCCTATATGCTAGTGTATGACCATGCACTTTCCCATGCCTGAATTGAAGAGGAACTAGTCACAGAGCACATGCCCATGCGCACGCTCATGTGCCAATGCACGCTTATGCGCACGATTATGCCTGATTTTGATATTTCAAAGTTATTTTAATGCATGGACATGTCCAATTGTTGCGTACCCGTGCATAATGATGTGACAGCCATTTAAAAGTGGATTCTTAGCTAGAGTTTGGATAGATAGAAGCTCATCTTTTAAGCCTATATTTAGATAGAGTTTGGGAGGGTTTAAATGATTTTTTTTCACTAGGAAGCTTAGTCCTTTAAATAGACCATTTGTTTTTCATTTAGAAAAAGTAATTTTTTAGTTTTACTTTTGGTTTTTAGTTTCATTCTCTTTGTTCTTCATAATACATTTTCATTTTGTTTTGCTTAGTAGAGGAGATACTTGGCTTAAAGTTAGAAGAGCAAGGCTTCCTTACATTATTTGGAAGGGGTTTTTCTTGTATCTCACTTTTAATTAATTATTATTACGTTCAGAATGATTTTCATTTCTTGTTTGTTTTTTTTTATCTTTAGCGTGATTAGCTAGATCCTTTTTAGGGTTCTTATTCTGAATTGACCATGTGCTTATTGTGATTATTGTTAAGTTGCTAGATCTAATTCATTGGTTGTCGTTGTGCTTAATGTCATTTTTGAACTGATCACCCTAGAATTGAATTGATACTATAGGCTTAATCGAGAGATATGTTTTATAGAAATAGGCAATGACCTATTGATTGCTTAGTTAGTTGAAAGACAATTAAGTGGATCAATATTGATTAAAGGTTATATTTAAGATTAGAATTAAAAGGCATTAGGTTAGTGAGAGCCAGTAAACTTAGTGTTAATTAATCTCTAATTAATTAATGGTTTATTTGAGAGAAAAATCTATAGTTTATAAGATTCCTTTAAAATGAATTAGAACTAGTGTAGACCTAATTGTGTAATCAATCTTTTGAGATGGTCTAATTGAGAATAAGAACCCTAGCTTTTAATAGTTATTTGAGTTTGCATTTTACTTTAAGTTGATTTGGTTTTAGTTCTTAAAGAAATCTGAACTGTATTTCATTATCTAAACAATTAAACATAGTTAGTATTGCAGTACTCAATCTCCAATCTCCAATCTCTAATCTCTGTAGGACGATATCTTTATTTACTACTTGATACGATTCTATGCACTTGCGGATTTACACACACATCAAGTTTTTGGTGCCATTGCCAGGGATTGGCAAAGGATTGATATTGTAAGAAAATTATGTTGCTTGATTTAGACGTTATTTTTAATTTTTAGTTTTAATTGTGGTGTTACAGGAATTTATGTTGGTTGATGCACAATACATGAAGTGCAAGCAAATAAGGACTTGAATTGGACTTAGAAAAGATAGTTCATGAGAAAAAGAAACAAACAATCATATCTCGACAATCACCAAGCAAAATGGACTTAGAAAATGACCCACCGAGACAACAAGTTCTTTAACATTCTCAGAATGGTCAGAGAACTATGCGAGATTTTGTGAGTCCTAATATGCAAGGTGATCAGACACCAATTGTGAGGCTGGAGGTAGCAGCAAACAACTTTGAAATCAAGCCGGCAATGATCCAGATGATCCAAAACTCACCATTCAATGGGCTACCACATGAGGATCCATTTGGTCATATGTCTAGATTCTTGGAGTATTGTTCTACCTTCAAGATGAATGGAGTACA
>CATIWO010486330.1:0-12356 GCA_949673435.1 Macaranga tanarius
TTTAATGGTTTTTAGCGGATTTCTATCAATATTTTTATCGATGTATTTTTGATTTGAATGAATGAAATTATTGTTATTGTCAAAAAAAAAAAATGTCATCCGTTAAAAGTTGTGATTTTTTTTTTTTTTTTTTTTTGCAAATAACCCTATACTTAATCTCCTTCTTACAGTAACATCTTTACATTCACTGCATCTCTTCTCAAAAACAGCAATGACAACAACATGTTCCATTCCAAATACATTGAATTCCTTTCCTGCAAAGGTTGAAACAATGTACATTTAAAAGTTACTCGAGACTGGCATGATTATTGAAAAAAATAAACATAAAACAAACAAAAGCAACGTATAGGAGCCAGACAGGGCTTCCACTACTTACAGTTGCTGCTATGGATGGCTGTTCAGGATGAGTATGCAACTGTTAGCACTTAGCAACAACTTCTGACATGGCTTCATTATGAAATGTACAATAGTTAAGCACTCAAAAGGCGTCCAGCAATGTAGGGTTCCCAGCAGCTAGAACAGACAAAACAACATAGCGATTTCAATACGAGTTCCATAGCAAAATATATGGATAGCTATACAAACATCCCCATCCATTGGTGAGGCTTAAACTTGATTGCAGATTAATAAGACTGCAAATGATACATGGACGAAGACTCCTCATTCCAATTTACATCTCCACATGAACTCATGACTGAAGTATGGATGTACTCATCCACCTCAATACCCTCTGCTTGCATCCGGTACATTAGTTTTAAAGCCTCTCGGCACAGTCCATTCTTTGCATAACTCAAAATCATTGTCTTCCAAGAAATCAAGTTCCGCTCTGGCATGTTGTCAAAAACTTGAATTGCATCTGATAAATATCCACACTTGGAATACATATGAATTAATGCACTTCCTACGAACACATTGGACGAGGCAGGGATCTTATATGCGAAGGAGTGAATCAGTTTTCCTTTCAGAACAGATCTAAGATTAGCACAAGCTTTCAGGGCTGATGAGTAAGTAAATTCATTTGGTTCTACGCCTTCCTCCATCATTTCTTTCAAAAATTCAAGAGCTTCAGACTCATAGCCAAGACCTGCATAACCAGAAATCATGGCAGTCCACGAGACAACATTCCTAAATGGCATCTGCTGAAGTACTTTCAAGGCAATGTCAAACTCCCCACATTTGCAGTAGAACCACACAAGAGAGCTTCCTAAAAACTCATTTGACTGGACACTGCTCTTAATAATTTGTGCATGAACTTCTCTCCCCGTAAGTGAGGCTGAGATTGAGCCGCAGGCCCTGAGAATGCTCACAATAGTCAAACTGTTAGTAATTATCTTCCTTCTCTTCATCACTCGGAAGAGACACAAGGCCTCTTCACCAAGCCCTTTCCTAGAATACCCTGCTATAATAGAAGTCCACGTAACCGTGTTTCTATTTTTCATTCTATTAAAGACTTTCCTAGAATCTATCATTTCCCCGCATTTTGCATACATATCCACTAAAGAGCTTCCTATAAAAACGTCTTCTTTATACATGCCCTTAAGTACAGCACAATGAAGTTGTCTCCCAAACTTTAACACCTTCTTTTCTCCACAAGTCTTTAAAACAGCACATACCGTAAACTCATTAGGAAAAAATCCCTCACCCAACATTTGAGTAAACATCCTAAAAGCCTCCTCTCCAAGCCCTTGTTGGGAGCAAGCACTAATCACACTTGTCCAACAAACCACATCCTTTTCCCTCAACCGATCAAAAGCAGAAAATGCGCTTTTCAACTCTCCACAGTGAGCATAAAAAGAAACAATAGCACTATCCACAATCAAATTCCCACAGTTACGCTTTACAACACAAGCATGAATTTGCCTCCCAAGATCAAAATCCAACCTTTTACAACACAAATTCAATAAGCACACATAAGTCCTACTATTCGCTACAATCCCATTCTCTACAAATTCACTAAACAACCTCAACGCTTCATCTTCTAAACCAAAACTAACACACCCATTAATCATAGCAGTCCAACTAACAACAGTTCGTTCAGGCATTTCATCAAACACCTTCCGCGCCTCACTTAATTCTCCTAATCTTACATACCCACAAACCAAATTATTATTTACATACGTAACCGACTTCCTCAAACACTTTAAGACAACCGCATGTACTCTCTTAACATCCTTTACTCTGTAACAAGACCGAAGCCAAATCGCAAGCAAACGGTGGTCAATAAAATGACTTGGCCATTCTTTATCCAACAAATCCGCATCTGGGTTTGTGTCCAATTCAGTAGAATAGCATAAATTTGAAGTGGGAAGTGAATCAATACCGTTCTTTGAAGAAAAAGAATGTAAATTTACTTTATTGGCTGTATGATTATTGCTTATTGTTTTTAAAGTGAGTCTGGGTTTTGAAGACTGTAGAAATGGAGGTTGTTGAAAGAAAGTATTACCGAGTGAAAGGCACGTTAACGATAGCATCTGCTCTGTCTGTTCAAAATTTTCAGAGCAAAAAGAAGAAAATTTCTTTAACAAAAGCTTCTGTTATGGCGGCATGAAAAAATCTGGGAGCCGTTCATTTTTAGTGCTTAAATTTTTTGTGTCAATTTAAGCAAAAAGACTGACTTGTCCTTTCTGGCTTGGGTAGAAACGACACCGTTTTCTGTCTCCAGTAAGCTTAAACCTCCCCAGTTAAAAAATCAGAGCAGCCTTCTGGTGTTTTCTCTACAGAGAGACTTTCTAAAACCCTTTTGTGTTCTTCTGTGTATGAAGCTAATTTTTTTGAAGTGCAGTAGCAATTAAAGAATGGAGTTTTCCTCTGTGGCTTTCAAGAGCTGTTGCTGTTTATCATTAACAGCTTCCTCTTCAATTGTCTGTAGAGCTCAATCACCTTCTCTTTCTTTCTTTAGATATTCAATTTCAAATCTTAGTTTCTCTTCTAAATTCAAAGGTAAAAATCTCTTCTTTTTATGATTTGGGTTTTGTTTAAAATCAGCAATAATACTGTTTTTAAGTTAAAGTTTCCATTTTTATTGCTGGGTTACTGTGGAAGTTGATTAAAGTTGTGAACTTTATGTCTGTTAACAGTTAGGCAGCTAAAACATTCTGTGACTGCTGTTGCTGGGGGTGCAACTGAAGTATCTAGTGATAGGATAGGAGAGCCATTGATATTTTCTGATTTTAAGGATGTTAATGATGGTGGTGATGATACTGCAAGAAATGTTGATGGGAAGGATGGTGTTGATGAAGATAAAATGGTTAGAGTATGTGATAAGCTGATTGGGGTGTTCATGGTTGATAAAAACACACCAACTGATTGGAGAAAATTGCTTGCTTTTAGTAGAGAATGGGATAATATTCGGCCTCATTTCTATAAGCGTTGTGAAGAACGAGCTGATAGTGAAAAAGATCCTGGGATGAAGCATAAGTTACTAAGATTTGCGAGGAAGCTGAAAGAGGTAGGATTTTGAAATTCAAGATTTGCTCTATTTTCTTGAATGGATGATGTTGTTGTTAAGGATTGATGTGTAAAATTTTGTTCAACAGGTTGATGAAGATGTGCAAAGACATAATGAACTTCTTCAAGTGATCAGGAATGCCCCATCAGAGATTAGTGAAGTTGTTGCTAGGCGTCGTAAAGATTTTACTAAAGAATTTTTTGTGCATGTTTTCACTGTTGCACAATCATATCATGATAATCCAACTGAGCAAAATGGTGAGGCTGAATGATCCTTTTCTTATCAATTCTTTATTGTTTGTTCATTTGTAGAAATGCTATATGTTGAGAAGGCTACGTGATGGTTATTAGACTTTTTTAGTATAATCAATGGATTCATGTTAAACTATTTATTCATTAAACTAAACCATATATATATATATATATATATATATTTTTTTTTTTTTTTTCTTTTTATTATTTTTTGTGTATCAGTGTCTGCTGAATAGATCTTAAGTTGAGATACAATTAGTAATATGCAGCCTTCCTTATCATTCTTGAAGATAACACAGTAGCATTGGTAACTAAGCTCAATCTACCAAGTTAATAATATATGGAAGATAATTCTTATTCTTAGCAGTGAACTCAAACTAAATCTTTCTAAAATAAAGATTATGACCATGTGGAATTCCACAAGTTCATTGAAGTAATTTAGTTGAACTCTATAATATTAATCAGTTATGTTGTTTTGGCAACTTTGTTTTGATCCACTATTGTGCAAGATGTACTTAAATACTGTTGAAAATCCTTCATCATGGGAATATCCTCGCTTACAAAAGTTGCTCTGCACTTCTAATTTTCTAAATTTGTGTATGATATTGATAACATTTTTATGTGTGACAAGCCTTGGCAAAGCTTGGAAATGATTGTGTGGCAGCTGTACAAGCGTATGATAGTGCAACAGAGAGCATGGAAGCACTGAATGCTGCACAATTGAAGTTGGAAGATATTATCAATTCTCCTTCTCTGGATTCTGCTTGCAGGAAGATAGATGATTTAGCTGCAAAAAATCAACTCGATTCATCTTTGGTTTTGATGATCACAAAGGCATGGTCTGCTGCTAAAGAGTCCAACCTGACAAAAGATGAGGTAAGTGATTGTTGGCTCAAAAAATGGCTCTCTCGTAATTTTATATGAGGTATATACAGTACTTTTATATCATTCATACTAGAAATAGTTCCAACTAATAGGTAGAGCACTGTAAGATGACACGAGATATGGATGAATTATATTGATAAATTTCTCAATCCATTTTTTTTAATTTGAAAAGAATGATATGGTTGCATGGAATAGGATTAATTCCATGAAAGAGGAAGAGATGATTTTATGAGATAGTGGGAGCAGGGCAAAGTGTATTAATATCATGGATGTGTATAGCTTATGAAGTAATCAACATATGAAGCAACTGATGATGCAAAAGAATGAGCTAATTATGATAATGTAAGTTTAAGCTAACAAAGATTTGAGGCTTGAAGTCCTATATTAGTTCTGTACAAATTATTTATTTCAATGGCTCCCTGGAATTGTTCTGCCCACCAGAAAAATACAATAATTAATTAAGAAAAAAGAAGTTATGATTCATTTATATGTTTGAATTATTTGCACAGTAGATCATCTGCTATTCTGTATTTCAGGTAAAAGATATATTGTATCATCTATACAAGACAGCGGTAGGCAATCTTCAGAGGCTTGTGCCAAAGGACATAAGAATAGTAAAGCATCTCCTTAAAATTGAGGATACTGAGGAGCTACTCTGTGCATTAAATGATGCATTTACCCCCGGGGAAGAACTTGAAGGACAGGATGTAGACTGTTTGTACACGTATGTATGACAAATTTTGCTATTTTGATTTGTTAAAAATTCATGTTTTTACCCATATAAAATACCTTAAATAGATATTATCGATGTTTTAAGCATTTTCTATAGCATAGCTCTTGCTTAAGGGACAATGATGAATGTATGGATGGGTAGAATGTCATAATTTGATAGTTTTAACACGATGTCTTGAGACTGTTTCACTAACTTTGTTGACTCTACCATAACATTGTTGTTCTTGAAAGAAATTTGGGTTGCTCTTCTTGTAGGACACCAGAAAAGCTACACACCTGGATAACAGCTGTGGTGGATGCTTACCATTCGAGTCAGGAAGGCACTCTTATAAGAGAGGCTAGAGATCTAATGAATCCAAAGATTGTCAAAAAGCTGGAGGAACTGAAGAAGTTAATTCAAGACAACTTCATGTGACAGAGAGAGTTAAAATAAGTTTTTATATCATTTCCTGGTTCAGAAAGTCACAAGACAAATGAAACATGAATACTTCTAAACACTTGGTGTCAGTTCCCCTTTTTGTCCCCTTTAGTTTAGAACTCTCGGAGTCAATACTCAACACAAAGCAGGCCTTCTGGCCTTAAAGCGAAAATTAGAGAGAATTGTTAAGGTTGTAAATGAACGTTTTGGGATCTTATATTCTTTATGTACAGGGGGGCTTATCCTTAGTTGTAGACCAAATTTCATATGAAGTATGTTATTTACACGGTTATACAGTCCTGTTTCTATTTATTTTCATTGCTGCACATCTTCTCTTTTTTTCAATATGGAGCCATGAGGCGTTTATACCTCTTTTTGTGCCTGCATCTATGGCATAGCCATAGTTTCATTTAACTGGTGGCATACTTGTTATGTCTGGAATTAAAATTGCTCACAAAAGGATTTTGAGATTTGGTAGCTCTTCACAAGTTCTTTTTATCTTCACACCATTAGCCATCAGAATGTGATTGAAGTAGGCATCCTTTGTGTGCAAATTTTTTTCTCTTAGCCTTCTTCTGAGATGTGTAGATTGTGTTTACTTCTCATTCATGTAAAAATGATAAGGAAAGAAAATTGGAAGAATAAGGGAGGGAAAAAAAGCTCTAATCCAAATCAGAATTTGCATACCAAAATTGCGAAATGTTCCTAGGAAAAAGGGAAAAGAGAAACCCAAAGTAGAGGGCATCAAGGGTCTGTTACTATCATTAAGAAGATTAAACAAATCCAATTTAATCAAGAATTCTCAGTTTTCAAATATTCACATATGTTAGAACGAAGCCGAGCTGGTTCTGCGAAGTTGGTATCTGGGTGTAGGGATTGGATCAGAAGAAAGGATCATCTCCTGTTCCTGCTTAAAACAATGAGACTAGATTAGCATGATTAGATAAAAGAAGCGAACCAAATTGCCAACCTTTTTCATGCTATTAATAAGCTCCATCAGAATAAATTCCAAATAGTCAAATTAATTGATTTCTGTATTCTGAAAGATGACTCAAAAAGTGGGTGTTGATTATGGTACCTTCAGCTTCTTGAGCCAGCTGTTTTTTTTCTGCAACTGCAATACTTCATGCTCCAACTGATTGGTATAAGCCTGTCAACATGACGACCAAAATTTTTATCAGTTACCAACTTGACAAGCTACATTGTATTGCAGGTTTTATGTAAAAATTTTGACCTGTTTTCTTGCTCTCGATCTTGCAGCAGACTCGCGATTCTTGATCATCCTCTTCTGCCTTCTTTCAATTGTCCTCTCCATCATCTCATCGGAATATCGACGCTTCTTTTCAGCAACAATCTGAGACTCTGAAGAGGTAGCTGCCATTGCTGGCATTAACATGGTCATGGCAAGTTGATTATCAGAGTATGCAACATCAACAACTGGGTTCTCATAAACTGATTCTGAACCTTGAAAATCTGAATCCAACACTGTCGACATCTGCTGCTGTTGCTTCTGCTGCTGGTCCTGCTGCACATCTGCCATCTGAAGCTGCAACCAATCTGCCTGTTGTGAAACTACAACCATTGGATCAGTGGCCATAATTGGTTGATGATTAGGATTAAGCACAGCATTTTGATTCCCTATATTGATAACTCCAGCCCGCAGTAAGAAATCCTCCAGTGAAGTTTCTCCAAGTTGCCGCTGAATTGACTGGTGATCCATCACATTAACATGTTGTTGATTATCATTAATATCCTTCCAAATATCATCAAGAGGTTTCTTGCTCATGGTTCCATCATTGTTCAACTCAAAATTCTCAAGAAAGAGAGGAGAAGCCGAGGAAGAAGAAGAGCAAGAAGATGAAGAAGAAAAAGGATTAACATTCTGCAACAAATGACCTTCTTCAACAGAAATCACATTTTTCAAGAATTCATCCAACTTCATTGTACCCATTGGCTTCCCTAACCGATCAAGCGAGATATTACAAGGGAACTGGTGCTCCTGAGCCCTATTCGGGGACGGCGCCATGGTTCTACCGTACACAAATTCAACAACCCAATATACTTCTGTAAATGTTACAACGATACATGTCAGATCAAGTTAAAAGGGGCTCTTAACCAAAACACAGTGAACATATAATGAGCTAAAAAAGAAGAGCAACTTGAGAGTGAAGATGGGTTTTTAAGGAGTGAAAAGATAGGTAGAGAAGCGAAATGAAAGGCCACCAGAAAGATCGAAGAACTAGTGAAAAACGATCATGGAGAAAAGGGTGGATATAGAAAGGCTATATTTAGATTATTACTGAGAAGGAAAGAGGCTTTGGACTCTATCATCTCAACAGACACAGCTGATTTTGATGCTTAATTGGTGGGATTATAGAGAGTTGACAGTTGAAAAAAAAGAAGTATAGGAAACGGCCATAGCTCATTTCTTTCACATTTTTTTCTCTCAGCTTTTTGGGTCCTATTTTCATCTCCTACTTTCTTGTTAACGTTTGAGCCTAGTTCAGTTTAGTTCCATTTCTGACATGCATGAAATGACCGTTAAAACGGTTGAAAAGCGCGGGTATAAGCCCAGATATGTTTAATGGGTTTTTTCGTTATGAAGTTGTACAACACAAACATTACAGAAATATAGCCCATTTTATATAATGCTTGAGCCAACTAATGAATGGTCAAAATTATGAGAACATAGAAAAGGAATTGTGAAAATTCTATTACAAATCTACAATTAAAATCACAATTTGAATTTTTAATATTTAAATACAATTACAATTCTACCAAATTGAAGTTGATGGATTATCAAAGATTTGAGCATGTTAAAATTTATATATATATATCACATTGATAAATGGTTTAATATTAATTTTTCAGGTCTAATTCATATAATTAAACTTAACTACTAATATTTTGAAATCAAATAGAAAATAATTTCATAAATTAACGACTCCAACCTTACATACCTCAAGATACTCTTAAAACAAATTACTACTATATTACACCCTCAATAGTTATATAAAATTTATTTTGCCCTAAATGATTTTCAACTAATATGTTTGTAGAAATATAATGGAGCTAAATTATTTCTTTTTTTTTTTTTACATGTTAATGTAAGTATAATTTTTCCCTTTTTTTCATCCCATTAATCTTCATTCCCTCAACTTGTCTATTTTTTAATGGAAGCTGCCTTTAACTTTTCAAATCCAATCAATGTTGTGGAATCCAAATCTATCAATCAATCATATTATTATGTGTTAATGGTAGGTATATATACACACACAGAGCAAAGTAATATTTAATTTATTTCTCTCTAATTCATGAAAAATTAACCTTTAAGCCTCTTTGAGACATGTTAGGGTACTCAAATTTCAATTCTCCTTTTTTTTTTCCTCCCAATAGTGCCAAGTATGTACTGAGATAAAAAAAAAAAAAAAAATCTCTCCACTCAATAATTAAAATAATAGAGATAATTCCAAATCAAATCAAATCAAATCAAACCAAATCAAAACATAGCACCCTACTTGTAGCAGGCTGGCTTGGGGCCAAATGGTTTCTATACATGATGAGGTTAGTGGGGGAAGTTAGGTGCTGCCTTTGGTCTATTATAAGCAATTTTGGGTGAAGAATTTGTCGCCATACCTGAGGAATGGTCTTTTTATCCTATGCCTTTAGAACAAGATATAAATAACTGTTTGATAAAACTGGCCGAAAGTGAGAGTGACACATTTCTGTTTTGGTGACAATGATGCCCCTAACTTTGGGAGGACATTAGTCCCCTCACCTGCATCCTATTTCTTGGCTCGCCTTTGAGAGTGACGCCTATATGCTGCTACCATTTTCATACACCACTTTATGTTTTACCAATTAAGTTAATGAAATGCAGGTGAGGTTTTGGTCTAACGGCCAAAGTCTCCTTCACTATATGAGGTTCGGGTTCGACTTTAATATTAATAAAATATATATATGAGTATATGACGATCAATCATATGCATTACATTAATCTAAATATTTGTTTGAGTTTTATTTTTTAGTCTCATTTAGAATACATTATGTCAAAATTAAAAAAAAAAATACTTGGATTCAAGTTCTTTCAAAAAAATGTTTTCGACTTGAACCAGAAAAAATATTACATGATTTTATTAAATTCAATTTTAAAAGTTTTATTGTATGAAGTGATTACCAATTCAATCGGTTTCTTTTAGATCTTTTTGAAATATAAAAAGTCATTTCATAAAATTTATTGAAATTTTAAAAATTAATAATGTTTAAAATTTTAAATAAGTCAGTTAATTTTAATCGAAATAATAAGTATTTTTGGTAGATGTTTTACACCTTACTTTTAAAATTCTACTATCTTTAATTCAAATGTGTACTAAAAAAAATTAAATTAAGTGCGTCTTATGTGAACTACCAAAAAATGATGATATTTAATTATTTGGGTAAAGGTAAGTGTCGCGTCGCGTGACGATAACAGTGCCGTCACACGGTGTGAAAATACTCATTTCAACTCTCTGAATTTGACAGTCCATATAAAATAAGGGGACTTTTTTATAATTTTATAAAAAAGTTTTTATGCCGTGCGTTATTACTGTCCTATTTATTTATCATGCAACCTTATATATTTCCTAAAACAAAGATACAAATAAGCCAATGTATTTAGTGAAGTTAATATATAGCCTGATCCATTGCAGGTGCTATGCCTCTTTAGTTATCAGTATCCGACCAAATCCCTCATGGTTCGCATCAATAAATTGTGCATGATATGCCAGAAATTGCTCATCCTCGAGTGGTTCGTACGTAGCTAAGCTTTAGGCTTATGCCTCTCTTATGAAAGAAAAAAAAAATTGTTCTCCTTTGCCTTTGTGAACACGTCAAATGTAGTTTTTGTTACTCATTGCAAGAAGGATTCAAAGACTCCATGCATCTAGCACGTGAGAATATTCTCTTCCTTTATAACAACTAGTTGTGATTCCCCCATTGTTTATGTTTTATGAGAGGTATTTGTCTACACCAGATGAATTATATTAGATGTGTAATACATAAATTGACTAAAAAAATAAAACACATATTTTTATATTACACATCTAACTGTTAGGTTCCTTTATTTATTAATGAAAGAATTCAGATCATCTGAATTAATATTAATCAATAATTATTACATAATAAAAATAATTTTTTTTCTAAATTAAATAAAAACTAATTGTATAAATTAATTCTACACCACATTATACTTAAAAAAAAATCATTAGATCACTTTTTTTTTTTTTTGCTTGCCCTCGATTGTAGTGTGGCACTTTTAAAGACTTTTAATGCCACATGCAAACACATATATACACCCCCTCTGCCCTCATATATATTGGGAACAAAAGCGTAGCATTTTCAATGGTTCATAATCTTTCCTTCTCTTAGCCACCAAATTCAGCATAGATTACAATGGTATATTTGTACGTATGGATACCCAAAAACACATAGAGAAGAACCAATCAAAATGTTTATTTGTCTCATGATTTTCCCTGCTTGTACACCCATCATTTCTGTAATGACTTTGTCAATGCGCATCTATGGATTCCTAGTTCTTCGTACAATAACTCAATATATATTCTACTGACTTTAAAAGGAAAGTTAATTATTATTATCTGATGGTTCAAGTGATAAAAAATTTAGAATATAAAATTTTTTAAATAAATTTTCAAATTTAAACTTTATATACAAAAAAATAAATATGAAACATTTATTTTTCTTATAGCGTTGATCTATTTATTATTGGATATCGAAAAATTATTAAAAAAATAAGTTAATTTTGTGAATGAGTTTGTCATGTTCCCTGACTCAGTGTGTGCGTGTGTTTGTGTGTTTTGTTAATTTCAAACACAAATAATTTAGTGCATGACATTAAATGAAACAATTTTTATGAGAGTTTGATAATAAATATCAATCCATAATAGACTACTATATGAAGCAAGTTACATAAAAAACATGTATGTGTGTGTTTTTGGCATGGAAGCAGAAAAAGGGTTGCTTCTTTTCCACCCAGAGGAAAGCTAATTCCTTGTTATTTCAAACTACATATGTTAAATTGTTAACTTACGGTGTTTCAAGAAATGGTTTCACCTTGCTGAAGAAGTAATAATTAAGGATGTGACAATTCCTTTTTTGAGCTTAATTATACACATCAAATTCAAGATTTTTTGTCTCTTAATTAATAAATATTTAGATATAATTAAATATCCCAAAGTATCTCATTATCTTGTGCACTTTGTTTGCTATGTGTAAAGCTAGCTTTAGCTAATACGTAAAGAGATATACTTGCTAGAAAAGAAAACACAAGAAAATTAAAAGAAAAAAATGTTCAATAAAGGAAAAGTGAAGAAGATGATGATCAAAGGATTTTGTCCAAACAAAATACCTTTTGCAAATTGGTGTTGGAAGAAGATTCATGTTAGCATTTATTAAGTTATATAATAATATGTTTTGTGGGGATTTGATGGTAGGCAATTAAAATATACTAATTTAAGTTCCTTAAGGGATGGGAGTTGAGATTTAAAGGAGATGCCAATAGCTAGCTAAGCTCTTAAGGTATATATTAATGAAAGAATCCAAATTAATGTCCCACCTTCAAGCATCA
>CATIWO010486362.1:0-11213 GCA_949673435.1 Macaranga tanarius
GGCTATGAACACGCTCGCGTATGGCTCTGGACAAAATGTAACCTTTATACATAGCCATGTATACACCCATGTATATACCCATGTAGTTCTCGAGACTAAATATTCAATTACTCAAATTGATACACGACTATGTACACACCCGTGTAGCTCAACCGTTTAGCTCTCGGGTCTAAAACTCACATATACCTGTGTATATACCCATGTATCTCTCAGGATAAAAATGTGGATTAATATATGGTCATGTCCTAACTCAAAATAAGTCATGTCCAGCCACACGGTCTGAGACACGCCTGTGTTTACAATCTAATAGCACATTCACATTCATACCAAATGATTTGTAAACATAACTCAACCTCATCCATACTCACTTTACTTAAACTTACTATAAAATGAAATTACATCAATCGAAGTAACTCACAATCATATCTCACACTAAATCCACATTCAATATATTTATAAATATGATGCAACAATGCATGTTTATGCAAGTTAGTATCCGACCGGAGTTCTCAACATATGTTCACACGTTTCACATAAAGCTCACTTTTTCTTTTTCATATGTTTCATTTACAAGTGGCCATTCCTGAGACTCTCTGCCCAGCTCAGTTTCAGATCTCACACGTTTATATTCCTCACACGAATGGCCATATCTGAGACTCTCTGCCTAGCTCAGTCTCAGTTTTATTTTCAGTGGAGGCTCTCTGCCTAGCTCAGTCTCCACAATCACATGTATTCCTCACATCAATCATTATGCATGTATATTTTCACCATTATAATTCAATATTCATTTCATTTCTCATCATTTTCAACAACGTGGTGAAATCACAATTCATACTATATCAAATGGATTGCATAATTAAACATGTGTGCATCATTCACAAATTACCACCACACATACTCAACAACCTTCCAATATTCCCATAAATAATATACACACATATATACATCATTCTTGCCATAACAATTGGCATACACACCCACACATAGTCAAATTACTATAGTTACATGAAAATCATTATATATAAGCATTATACTAACAATTACTTACTGAAAGCTTCAACTCCCTCTCAAAGAAAAGCTCCCCTTATTGAGTATGGTCTTCTCTATCTCTTCCAACTCCTACACACATTCATACATAAAATTCAACAAATAAACATAGCAATTCACCCTAAATTCACACAGTGAAATTAAATACCTAAAGATCAATATGACCTAAAGATGCACATACAACTCCAATAACCCCCAAATTACTACTGAAGCTAGGGTTATGTGTCTACTACAAATTCTAATTGGAATCACTCAATTCAGACAAGTGTGGAATTAATTATGGATTTTAGAATCCATTCGGCCAAAATAGAGCATCAAGGTGAGCAATAAAATGTATGACCCTAATTTTCCTTCTTAACAATTAAATCAGTCCAAACTTAAAATATAAAAGTTATAGAAGATGCTCTAAAGTTTCTAAGGAGTCTAACCATGCTCAAATCAGAGCTCCATAGCTTAAGTTATTACTACAACAAGAAGACTAAAAATAGAGGAGACAGAACCTGAAATTTCAACCAACCAAACTCAACTTAAATCAATTAAAAACATAAGAGATGCTTACCAATTATTTGTACCAAAATATAAATTTTTGGCCCATTGTTAAAATTAAGGCCCAAGTGAAGCCCAATATCAGAATCCAGCCCATTCGAAGTTACTTGGGGAAAGAAATTATTGAGTTGAAGTAAGAACCTTCTGGAGGTAACCAGAAAAATTAAGCAGAGGCTGTAGAGTTGCTGGAGGTAATCGAAGGCGTTGAAGAGCTGGAGGAAATTCAATGCTGGAGGAAATTCAAGGAGCAAGCTTGGGAGAATTAAAACTAAAGAGCACGTGAAGATACTAGAAGATGCTGGAGAAATCAAGAATTGAACTAGTTAAATTGAAGACTTTGTAAAGAAGGAAAAAAATTCCAGAGGGAACTAGAGGTAACGAGAAGAGGTGAAGAGTTATGGAGGTAATGCAAGGGACACAAGTTATAGGAATTAATGGAGGTAATTATTGGCAAAATTAAACAAAGACTCAACTTCTGTAGCAAGCTGAAGAATTATGAGACAATTTCTGGACTAAGCTGGTGGCTTATAAAAGAGAAGCAGCAGGACAAAGGAAAAGACACTCAACCAACACAATCATAAACAACAACCAATCCAATCAACAACACCAATCAACAATCAGCAAATTAACATTCAACAAATCTAATTTTTAGCAATTTTCTAATAGTCATTTCCTTTAGCTTATAAGCATTTTTACGCTTTTATTCCAGCAAAATTTGTATTATTGCTATTTCAATACAATTTTAAATTTTTTCAAGCTTATGGTCATTACCTCTAGCTTTTTATTATTACCTCCAGCATTACCTCTAGCTTTTTATCATTACCTCTAGTATATTTTCATTACCTTCAGTGTATTTTCAATTACCTTCAGTATATTTTAAATTTCCTCAAGTGTACTTTCATTACTTTTAGCCTTTTATCATTACCTCCAGCATTACCTCTAGCTCATTTATCATTTTCTTTTGTCAAATTACCATTACCTCTAGTAACAAATTGGCATTTCAATCAAACACAAACTTTTACATCCTTGGAACTCAAACAAATTGTGGTAAAGGCGTTTGGGAATTCGTAATTATTTGAAAGAAGTTAGTATTTATAAATTTGAGAAATCAATCTTCCCTGGCACGCTCAAAAAATTAATTTTGTTAAAAATTGCACCAACAATCTTTTAGCACGCTCGGTGGGACTTGACATTCAGTTTGTCAAAATTTATACCAATAATCTTTTGGCATGCTAGGTGGGACTTGACATCCATTTTGTCAAAATTTGTGTCAATAATCTTTTGGCACGCTCGGTGGGACATAACATCTAGTTTGCCAGAAATTTATGCCAATAATCTTTTGGCACGCCCGGTGGGACACATTCTAATATAGTGTTTAACTTTAATGGAGAAATCTTTTGGGTTGGTAATCCGACCAATATGCCTATAAAAGCAGGTGCTTAAATGCAATAATCCTATAGAGGTTGAGTGCCCTAGGATTAAATTTGGATCGAGGCACTAGCTTTTGGCTATCCAAGCCAAAATTCTAATACTACCCAACTATGGGTACTGATGCCCAAAGAATCTTCTTAGATGGAATGAAACAGGCTCAAGATGTAACGACACAAATAATTGGTGCTTTTCAAAAATTTTTCTGTGCTTTGCAGGAGATAATAACTTTATTTACTAAGATGATTGAAGCCTATCTGAAGCATCTGAGGTAAGGGAGTCCTAAAACATCTCCAAAGGTAATGGTTCAAAGCCATGAAGAATCCAGACATTCATCTCCTATTAAGCCTAATGATAAAGATCTGGTTCCTGGTGGAAATAAGGAAAATTCAAGTCTTCATCTTGGAATTCATAACCATGAAGATATTTAGCAAGAAAAAGGCCTGGGGGGTAATGTTCATCAAAGGCAAGTACCATTACCCCAAGGTCAGACAGCATTTCCTCAAGGCCAACCACAAAATCCTTAAAATTAGGTGCAAGGCTCAAGGGGCAACATTCTACCTGATGAAATAGCAATTATTAATGGCCAAGTGCAGAATCTTGAAGGCCAAATGTCAGTTCAGCAGGTTCCTATACATGTTCCCCAAGGGAAGGCTGATTCTGTGCCTTCTCCTCAATCCCTAAAGGTGGAAGCGAACATGAAAGCAAAAAATGAGGCTCTAGTGGCATCAAATAATCCTATCAATAGGGAGATGGATAGCAAAATCAGAGAAAGATTCCCAACACCAGAGGAAAAGTCTCATGTACTAGCTATACAGAGAAATAACTACAATCCTAAGCCTAGGAGGGATGGCAGGAAGCTAACACCAAAATTCAACAGGAAGCAGCCAAGATTTATGGTGCACCCACCTATTCCACTAAATAAACAGTAGCATAGGATAGAGCACAAGGAACATGAGATCCAATATGAGTCTGAATTCAAAATTAGGCCTAAATCTACAAAGGGGCTAATTGCAAAGAAAGAGGATCTCATGATGCAGGAGATTGAGGAATATATTACTGAAATTTCCAACACCCGGGGGGCAGAAGGCATAAGAGGAGGTTCAGTGAATAGTCATGTTGCATGAGACTATACTAAAATGTTAAGCAATAGAGGTGGTGCTGAAATATTTCCCACTATGGGGGAAATGAAAGGAAAATAAAAAAAATGAGAATAACTAGCCTCAGGCCAGAAAGTTGTCACTTAATACATGAAGTGGCAAAATTTTACTTTTTGGGTGTGAAAGTTGGCTTAATAGCCACTGTAAATAAATAAAATTTAGTTTTACTAAATTTTTGTGTGCTTTTGTTTTTGTTTTTGTTATTTGTTTTGTGTGAAGTTTGCAAGTGAGTAGTGATTTTGTAAAATTTCGACAGCATTTCTATTGAAAATTAGATGTTTTAAAGTGCAAATAAATGGTTATGGTGTGATGTGTACTATGGACAGTGACAATGTACAGGAAATGCCCAAACAAAGCTGAATGAAGTAAATATGCCATGTGGTAATCATACTATAATCATCATCCATGAAAGGATGGTAATCAACAAGTACATATCCAAAAAGCATCAATATAAAGTATACAGTACTGTAGCAAATCACAAGGCATCACAAAAAGATTAATATCCATGAACAGATGGAAATGGGTCATAGGAAATCAAAGTCAAAGCCCCTGAGGTTTTCCCAAATATCTACGTAATTCTGCCTAGTAATCATGGTCTCTTCCTCTTAGTGTAGCCATTCTTTGACTGCTTCTTTCTTGCTTTCTAAATATCTCTTGATAGATTGAGCTTGCTTGGCTGCATCCTGGTACTTGGAAGTTAATTTATTATTTTTACAGAGAAGCTTATCTTTCTAGGCTTTCAAAGCTATTAATTTAGCCTCCTGTTCTTTAATGTCATTGGTTACTTAAAGGGAGGCAGATTTTCCCTATACTTCTTATTTATTAATCTGCTACATCTTGAACTGCTCAGTAAAGAGGGTGTCTTTCTCCTGGTGGAAGAGATTGAGATGGCTAGAAGTTGTCAAATGAGATGCACTAGACTCTTCCAGGTGAGAGAATTTTAAAATAATTTGGTTCTTCAAAGTAGTAATGGCAGCTAACTTGAAATGCTGCTCCAAGGTGATGAGCTGAAAGAACTGTAGATGCCCAGGTCTTTTGGAGGGCACCCATCTCTAAGCTAAGGATAGTCCTCACTGAGTCCTTGGCCTTGAAGCATCATCTGAAGTCATCTAAGAGCTGGGGGTACCTTGAAGGAATTTCCAGGTAGCTGAGATCCACCATAATCTACATATCATCAATAGAGGACTAAGAGTCAACCTTCTGTAACAATAACCAGCACGTGTGAGCTAATTAAGGGTATGTAAATGCACAAGTAAAGAAAAGGAGAAATAGAAGTACATACCTAAGGAGTAGCATAAGGAGTCGAATCAGAGGTTGGAGGTAATTGAGCTGGAGCAGTAGGAGAATGATCAGATCTTGGAGGTAATGACTCTGACTCTAGGGGTAATGTAGCTGGGACTGGAGGTAATGTGTCCTTCTCTGGAGGTAATGAAGGATCTAACTCAGAGGAGACTGGAGAGGTAGCATCAAGAGAAGGAGAATATGAAGGAGAGGAGTTCACCTTGCTATCCTCGGCTGTTGATAAACAAGTAGAATGTTAGTTATCAAAAATAAAACTAACATAAAAAGAAAGCTTAAAGAGTGACATATTTGAACCTAATATATCTTCCTTGGAGCTAGAATGTCATCATCTTTTATCTCAACAACTGCATTCTCTTTACTTTTACCCTTTCACTTGCTGAGCATAGTAGTCAGCTTCTGAGACTTGCATCTGGGCCAGAGGAGAAAAAGTAAGTCGTGGTTATTCATATTCAGAAAAATCAATCATCAAAAAGTCTTCTGAAGAGACAAGGATTTGATGCAGTGCAAAGGACAAGAAAGATTATTACCTGATGAGTGGAATGTGAGCCAGAAGGAGGTATAGAAGAACCAGCAGCTTCTTCGATCATTTTGCTTGAAAAGTGAAAGAAAATGGTGAGATCATTACCATTACAAAATTAATATAGGCAAAATAAACAAATCATAGGTGAAATTGATTATGTGATAAGCCAAATAATGATGTTTGACTAAGAATTTGGTGAAATGAAATACATGCAGTTTATTTCCTCAAATGGTGAAGGAATTGCATCCATGCATTTAGCTCATAAAGGCATAATTAGCTTAAATAGACAAAATTTGCTGGAGGAAGTGTGGAGGTAATGGCTCAAAATAATGTAAGAAAGTCATTTCATCCAATTTCCCCCAAGAGGATTCTTGAAAGAAATGCACAGAATTGGATACAGTCCAGAAAATACAGAAAATGAAAAATGATAGATCAAGCAGAATTTGCTACTAGAGGAAGTGTGGAGGTAATGGGCTAAAATGGCCTCCTGGTGGATAAGATGCTGAAAAATATTTATTACCTCCAGGGTTTTATGAATTTAAGGCATATATTTGGTAAAATAATGCTAAATAATTGACAATAAATATTTCTCTAGGGGGTAATGCAGGAGTTAACATTCAAATAAAAATGATAATGAGATGAGAATTTTTAGAAGCTATTTCTTGAAAGAAGCTACAAGAAATTGGTTCTACAAATCATTTGCTGTGAATTTTTGGCTAAAAGATTTTATTAAATTAATTTCCTTTAATTAAGCTAAAAATAATGAAAATAATTATTTTGACTATCAATTGCTAAAGTAATTAAATTCATGATTCAATTATGCAAAGTTATATAAAAGAAGTCCTAGATGCAGTGGAAATAAATTTGCATTACACAGTAAAATTACAAAATTTCACCGAAATTTATGTGAAAATTGGGCAGCATTTTCCCTATAATTTCAACATATAGTTTTTACAAAATTTGCAAATGAACATGCACAGAAGAAATGCGTTCACAAATTCCACAACAATGCTCAACATCATAAGTTTTAATGGAAGATACATTGTAAAGAAAGAATAAAAATTACTTGTGTGTTAAGGGGAAGCTTTGCTCTGCTAAATGCACTGGAGGAAGTACAAAATGCAGCAAAACCCAACTTGATTGAACCAAAACTAGGAAAAAAGTTAACCTTGGCCTGAAGGCCGGCTTGGTTAGTTTCAGTTCGATCAGTCCTGGCTCGGTCAGGTTCGGTTCACTCAGCAATAAACCAATTTCCTTTGTTGTTCCAGACACCGGCCGAAGGAAAGGAAGTCGCTACTGCCTGACGGTCTTCAGTAGCACCGGCGACGAAGACGAGCTGAGAGGAAGGAGAAGCAGCGGCAGTGGTCGGAGCTGGTTCGATCGCTCGCAGGAGGAGCGGCGAGCAGGCAGCAATCACGCGTAGAGCGACAACAGCATCGTTGCTCTTCCCAGCGGCATTGCGTTCTTCAGCGGCAGTGGTGAGCAGGGAGGAACCGGTCGGAGTTGGTTCAGTTTCGCTACATGAGGAAGCGGCAGTAGCTGTGGCACGATCTCCTCTGGCAGCGACAACAATGCGAGTGAAGGCAGCGGCCTTGTGATGGTTGACGGCATAAGGAACGACGGCTCTGGTAATGGTCTCGACTCCGGCGACTTCGGCAGTGGAGAAGGTGGTCTCGGGCGGTGATGGTGAAGGAAGAAGAGAAGAAAAAAATGAGAAATGTAAAAAAAATAATAATAATAAAATAAAATAAATAATATATTTATTTATTTATCGGGTTTTCCTTAGAAAAAAATGAAAATAATGGTTTTGTTGTTTGGGTTAGAATTACCAAATTAACCTAAAAATTTTCTTGGGAAAATACTAGAATATAAAGAAAATTAATGTCCCAAGATTAGAGCTTTGAATTTGCAGGAAAAAGAAACATGTAATAGGGTCCAGATCTCTTTATCCATATAAATTAGCATTGGACTTGATCCAAGCTAATTATATGTGGGGCATTATTTGTACCAAAATATAAAGTTTTGGCCCATTGTTAAAATTAAGGCCCAAGTGAAGCCTAATATCAGAATCCAGCCCATTCGAAGTTGCTTAGGGAAAGAAATCGTTGAGTTGAAGTAAGAAGCTTCTGGAGGTAACCAAAAATATTAAGCAGAGGCAGTAGAGTTGCTGGAGGTAATCGGAGGCATTGAAGAGCTGGAGGAAATTCAATGCTGGAGGAAATTTAAGGAGCAAGCTTGGGAGAATTAAAGCTAAAGAGCACGTAAAGATACTAGAAGATGCTGGAGAAATCAAGAATTGAACTGGTTAAATTGAAGACTTTGTAAAGAAGGAATAAAATTCTAGAGGGAACTAGAGGAAACGAGAAGAGCTGTGGAGATAATGCAAGGGACGCAAGTTATAGGAATTAATGGAGGTAATTATAGGCAAAATTAAACAAAGACTCAACTTCTGTAGCATGCTGAAGAATTATAAGACAACTTCTGGACTAAGTTGGTGGCTTAGAAAAGAGAAGCAGCAGGATAAAGGAAAAGACACTCAACCAACACAATCACAAACAACAACCAATCCAATAAACAACATCAATCAACATTCAACAAATCCAATTTTTAGCAATTTTCTAATAGTCATTTCCTTTAGCTTATAAGCATTTTTACGCTTTTATTCTAGCAAAGTTTGTATTATTGCTATTTCAATACAATTTCAAATTTCCTCAAGCTTATGGTCATTACCTCTAGCTTTTTATTATTACCTCCAACATTACCTCTAGTTTTTTATCATTATCTCCAGCATATTTTCATTGTCTTCAGTGTATTTTCAATTACCTTCAGTATATTTTCAATTACCTTCAGTATATTTTCAATTTCCTCAAGTGTACTTTCATTACTTTTCGCTTTTTATCATTACCTCCAGCATTACCTCTAGCGCATTTATCATTTCCTTTAGTCAAATTACCATTACCTCCAATAACAAATTGCCATTTACAATCAAACACAAACTTTTACATCCTTGAAACTCAAATAAATTATGGTAAAGGCGTTCGGGAATCCGCAATTATCTGAAAGAAGTCAGTATCTACAAATTTGGGAAATTAATCTTCCCTGGCACGTTCGAAAAATAAATTTTGCTAAAAATTGCACCAACACCAATTAAGCTTCCAATGGATATATTACCTTCTAATGCTTCCTAAGGCAATTGCTTGCTAGCTTAATTAAGATCAACAACTCTCCAAAACCTATCAAGAAAAAACCCTCTTCTTCTACCTCCCAAAATCTCTACAATTCTCTACACATATACATATCAATACCAACCAATCAAAGCTCACCGAATGCCTCCCTAAAAGTCTCCTCCTAATGATGCATCATTATCATATATATTACTAATAAAGAATAATAATAATATTTAGATAATTATCAATAAATAACACTACAATAACTTGTTGCCTCCTTTAAGAAGTGGAATTAATGCACAATATCTCTTAACTTTCTAATATGACAATTCACTCCAAAATATTTCTTACAATTTAGTCATTCTCTACAACTTATACCCAATCTTAAACTTAAATGAAGTTTACTAACTCTTATGTATAAAATAAAATACTTATGTCATCCACACGTGTGCTAAAGAGCGGGTGTTATAAATTAGCACAAGAATGCCAAGAACAAAAATCCCTAATTCCTAATTTGAAATTGTTTTTACTCAAAGTTTTTTAGAGAGTAAATGAAGATGGATTTTTAAGTCATTTAACATTTAATTTAGGTCATGTGCAAATCACATGCTTCAGCCACACCAACATACTCTTCCATATTAGCAACTTAATATGCCCTGATATTGCCACATTATCACTTACCTGGCAAAAACATTTATTTCTAAATTTTTAATAGGTTCACACACTTAATTGTAATAAATAAAAGTTGGAACTAGGGCTGAGTATGGATCTTGAAGAATCCCAAACCGTCCTGAATAATCGAACCAAAATCTCCACTGACCATTTGACTTTCTCCAAACCGAACTGTCCCAAAATATTTTATTGGGACGGGTCTGGAGATTTTAAATTATCCAAACTGAGATCCGTATCAAACTGCTCTAAATTGTACCGAACTGAAGAACCGAAACTAGAAGTGATATATATATATATATATGATCTAAAATAATATTGGACCTACTAATTTAATATGTAATCTAAAATAATAAATCTCATTTTAATTATTTGAAATAAAAAAATTCACTCATCAAATAAATTATTTTAAATCAAAAAAATAAATATTAATTTAGTAAATAGCATTTCAAAATATTATAATATAATTTATGTTGAACATTTAAATTCATTTTCAATAAGAAAATTGTAATGTAATATACTTTTTTCATAGCTATGGTGTTATTATTATTTTATGATATATATTATTTATATAAATTTTTCATAGAAAAATATAATAATTGTATGGCATATTAGAGTGTATTGTAAAAAATAATAATAAATAAAACTATCAAAAATCATTTAATTTTATTATAAACATATGAAACAGTTTATTATTTAATAATTTGACTTGAATTATATCTTTTTATATTTTTTTAATTCAGAGAAAAACCGATCTCTGAACCGAATTGAACCAAAAATTTTAATTCAGAGAAGAACCGATTTCTGAACTGAATTGAACTAAAAAATTTAATCTCCGAACTGAACTAAAAATTTGGAGCAATTTCAAAGCCTTAATTTTTAAATCTCCGATATTATAAAATAATTCTGAAAAATTGCATTCTCTGAACCAAACCACCGTGCTCCCTCCTAGTTGGAACATGCAGTTGTCAGTTCAGACACCAAAATGGTGGTTATCCCTAAAATATATTTATACTTTTTTTTTGAAACAGAAGAACTTCATTACTGCATAGCTGCTAGAATCAAATCAGAGACATACAAGCTAGGTGCGGCATACCACACCGAATAATCTGACATAGAATAAGACGCTTGAGCCAAGGCATGTGCAACTTTGTTCGCAGATCTTCTTACAAAGCTAAAGCTAACATTCCTAAGACTTTGCTTTAGAGATAAAATATCCTAGACTATCAAACAAAGACTATTGTTAAAATGAGTAGAATAATTCAAAGCTAGAATAACTTGCTTACAATCTGGCTCAATAATGACATTTGCATATGGACTAGACTTCAGCCAACTCAGAACCTCACGAATCGCCAAAGCCTCTACCACATCTGG
>CATIWO010486407.1:0-22123 GCA_949673435.1 Macaranga tanarius
TATATCCTAAAACTATTTTAGATATATATTTATAAATATATTTTTTCTTTTAAAATTTAATTATGATAACTTTTATCATAAATAAATTTTAACCATGTACACATAAGAGCGATAATTATCTAATTGGGCTAATAAGCCCAATATCTATTTTGGGTTTGTTATAAGTGTGTGACCCTGTAGGTTCACATAACGTTGGCAATGGGCCTCCAATCCTATTGGTAGCCCTTAAGTCATAAGTGGCCTCTAGCAAGATATTATGACTACCCAAGTCATGTGAAGGTCAGTAATCTGATACAACCTATTTAACAACAATGTTACAGTCCTTTTGTACACGATATCTTAGATTGAACACAAGGCATGGTTTATGTCATCTTTAATAATTCAATTATTTCTCGATCTCAATTAGACTAAAAATTAATAACTCCTTATCAACCGATTTCAAGCATGGCCATGCATTTACATTCAGTCTAATTTATCGAGGGGCCCATAGATATTTTCCTCATGATTAGTGAGGGACAAATTCCTTCTTGATCACTCATACTCCTCACATGATTCATTTTATATCTAATCACAATCTATTACATCATCCTGTTAAAGATAATATTAGAATGTGTCAAAATATAAAACTCATCATGTAGGACTCTATGATGATCTTAGGTCAGAGGACTACAATAATATCATTTCAATGATAATAACTTATGACAATTATCCATGTAGTATTCTTATAGTGGGTCAATCTAGTACATTCTATATACCTGTGATTTGACTTTGTATCTCGCATACATGATTAGTAAAACATGATCATCAGCCAACCTCATACTAGTCTTTATTTATTATTTTCCCACAATAATGACCGACTAGGGATGATTTAGAATATAACTCATTTACCATATAAGAGTTTTACTATCAAGTCACACACTTGATGATCTTAAATACAGTTAAACATTCATGGAATTCAATGGAGTCAATATGATAAAATGCCTCTTTATTATAATAATGAAAAATAGACAAAATCACAATATGGCAATAATACTATAGGCCTAGGGCACATCACTAACAGGTTGCTATTGCGTAATAGACAATAGGGAACTTGATCGCAGGACGATGAAGGGAGAAGGGCCATACCGTGCTAATGTAGTTAAAGGGTTAGCCGTCAAGTGTGCTTAGAGAGTGTAATTATAATGGCCTGTATGTGATGGCCGATTTATGATGCTCATTACTGGAGTTGGTTAATACGAATGGAGCTGTGTTGATGTTTTAAAAAATTGATTATTATTATATTATTTTTAAATGAGCTTGAATGAAAGAATATAACTGATATTTCAATTGAATTATATTTTGATTCTTAAAGCTCTAATTTGCCAATTTGGAAAGTATATTGTGTTTAATTTAACTCAATTATTTTTTTTTTGCGTGTAACATCTATTCACTGAGTATTTCTGTACTCATTTTACTTTATATTTTTCTAATATTTTCAGATAGCAAGGCTTGATAGTGGACTTTTGAGCTTAAAGTAAGTTTTGTAGACGTGCCATGTAAGATTGACTTAGTGATCCTCGTTTTGGTGTTACTCTCATTTCAGTGGCCATAATTTTGAATACTTTAAGTGTATACCTCTTGTAAATGTATTATGAAAACTACATATTAAATTGTTTATTAACATTATTTTTACTACTAATTCAAATGTATAATTTAATTTTTCTTTTAATTTATATTTACAAATTTTTCTTTTTATTAAATAAGATGAGTTTTATCAAAGATGATTTCAATATTTTAAGAAGAAGTAAGCTTTAGTGTCCATCTCGTGCTACGTGAGACGGGATGAGATACTAATCGTCCACCTCGGGCTTTGGTAGACGGGGTATGACACCCGGGGTGCGACTGGATTTTATGAGATATAAGACTATATCCGAAATACAGTAACTCACTTGTGAATGATATTTTTGTACATGGGGTACAATGACTTAAGAAATAGATAAGTTAAACTGAGAATAGTACAATATCCAAATTATAAAATGAATACGGAAATTATTCAAGTCTCTGATATAGAGACTAAAGATATAAAATGCTCCAATGACAACAAACATAAGAAAATAAAAATAATACATAAATACACGAGAACCATTAAGAAGAACATAACGATGAGCACCAGCACATACGATACTAAAAGATAGTAAGTCCATGTCCGGGACATAGCAGGGTTTCGTGAATTGTAAGATGGTGTCTAGAAAACTGAAATTTACCCCTGAGATATAATGTAAGACCATCATGGGGCATGACAATATAAGGAATTAACGAAAATGTAATGCGGCTCTGTGTGAGCAGTGAGATTGTGATATTATCTTTGGGACGTGCTGGCATAACCTTTAGTGGCCAGGTCAGCATACTATTGATGATAATTATAATAACCTTCAGTGTGGTGTTAGTACTAGCTACATTGATATCTACTTGTGCATATGGTGCAGTGCTTTGAAATTTATGTGAATGCATCTAATACTCACATCGGAAAAATAACAATTTTTATATGGAACATGAAATTGAAAAGCCGAGATGGCTAGTACGACAGGGTCGTACGCGTTATTTCTTTTGAGATGCATTAAATGATGAGAAAAGTAAATATTATTTCGATAACATAATAATTATTCATGATTTTAAATTCAAGAATTGTTTTTATGCATATTTCTACTGAACGCATTGTTTGATGTTATTTACAACTGTTAAATTACTTCTGTTATGACTTGTTCTTTGGATCCCTTACTATGATACTATTGAAATACACCTTTCTGTACTCTGTTCACTCACTGAGTATTTTTCTCGTGAAAATACTCACCACTCCTTTTTTATAAATTATTTTTCCAGAATAGCAAGTTATTAAAAGTAGCTGCCTGAAAGATAGTTTAGAGTATAGCTGGATAAGTGAAGCATATTCAGTGGAGAATCTAAAGAGTAATGCTTTGTAGATTAATTAGTAAAAGATAGTGCTATAAGTTTGAGCAGTTTGTATTCAACGGTTGTAATGTGAAACTTATGTATAGTTTCGAAGGTTTATTGGGTATGATTATTATATAAAAGATATATTTGTAAGAGACATATGTATATATATTTTAAGTTATTATTGGGTTATGGTAAATAAAATGGTTAAGATAGAAGTAATATTTAGCCACAACAGTGCTCAAGTTAGGTAGGTTGAGGGTGCGACCTTCTAATATAGGTACTGCTGGGATTAGGTGATAAGTAGCTATGAAGGATCAGTGATATACTGAAAAAAGATTAAATAATTTAACTGTATTATCAATTGAAAACAAAAAATACTTTCTAAACTTGAATATAAATTATTATTAGAGATTTTGTATTTCAAAAGTGAGAAAAATAAATTTTAAATAATTTTGATATTTATTATGTCATTTTTTTTTTGTCTAGGAGCTACAAATATTCTTGAGCTAGCCCTGATAGAGGCAACATATTTTGTGATACTAAACATTATGAAAAATTTTCATCAATTAATTCATACTCTTCTTTAATTAATTTATTTATATATATCTAATTAATTAGATAGAACACTTGTTAAAAATTTAGTTCTAAAATAAATAAATGTTAAATTATTAAAATCTCATAAGATTTGTTCAAATATATTAGTCGATCTTTATTTTGAAAAAAACATTATGATATCTCTAAATTTTATTTCAATTACACTAATTCATTCCTCCATTGATTTTGTTGTGTTATTCAAGTGTTAAAATGAAATTTTATAACATAAAATATTCCTTTTTAACTATTAAAATTTTATCTTTCTACCATTTTTTTAAACTGGGGGAGGGAAAGGTAAGATTCCAACCTTAACTTATTGATATTTGAAAAGGAATTATACCACTAGACTACTCAACTTTGTATATCATTTTTTAAATTTTATAAAAGTTAAATTTGAAGTATATATATATTTGGGCAAACCTCACTCCAAAAAGAATATGTTAAATTTTTTAAAAAAATTTAAGTGCCAAAAATCACGACATTTTTTTAATCTATTGCATATTTACACCAAAGTTTAAAAGTTAACAAAATAACATAATTTGACATTCTATTTGCAATTATAATACAATTTTAATTTGATCAAAATTAAAAATTGAATTGCATAGGAGGAGGCTGAAGTGAATAAACTTACCTCCAACTAAGTGGGACTCGCTGCCGCATCTACTAACTAGAGTTAAAATTTTCTTCAGTTGTTGTTGCTAGTGAACCTGTACCATTCTGACACTCAACATGTCCATTGCGCACGACTATGCTAAAATTAATTCAGAGCTTGGAATTTGACCTGTTAAGCAATTAAAGAAAATATTGAAGCTCTCTAAGGTGGTGCAATTTTCAAAACTGGAAGGGATTGAACTAGTGAGAAGGTTTTGAGAAAGGTCAATGTTGGTGATAGCTAGAAGCATTAAAATCTCTGATGGAATTATGCCGGTGAGAGAATTGCGACTTAAATTTAAGGATATAAGTTTCCCAAAGAATCATACCATTCAATGAATTATCATGCAATTTAATTTTTTACACGCTTCTACACCAATAAAATTGGGATTTTGCTTGAACTTATTGAGAATATATGTAAATTCTACACACCCTATATTACTTGGTAATTTACTATTGAAGGAGCTTTCAGAGATGTTCTAGTACTGAAGTTATTGTGAATTGCCAAAATGCTCTAAGATTTCACTTTGTGAAGTTATTCTTGCTCAGGTCTACAAAAGGACAAGTTTCACAACAAGAGGCAAGTATATTATTTAAATATTTCAAGACAAAAACAACTTATAATGAAATTAACAAAGAAATAAAAAAGTTACATATAGGATGGGCAGACATATATAGATTGAATTGTCTCTTATGAGGTTACCATCTATTACTATAATAGTTCGAACATAGCAACCGAATTCATAAACCATAATAGTTAAAGTCTGGTTTGTGAGTGCTTTCCTAATGATAACATAATGATCCTTGACATTCATCCAACCATTAGCAATCTGTTTATTGTTAATAGCGCTTAATAACTTGCCATACGAAACCTTATTCATATTACTCTTAAATTACTAAAAGAAACTTCAAAAGAAATGAAAGAGAAAAAATGAAAAATGCAAAAAGAAGCTAAAGGAAAGTCACATAAAAAAAATGCAAGAAAAAAAAAGGTTAAGAAGAACATTTATTTAAAACATATTGTTTTGATTTTAACTCTAGTTAGCATATGTGGTTGTAGGTCCCACTTAGTTGGAAGTAAGTTAGTCCACCTCAACTTCCAAATATGCATTTCAATTTTTAACTTTGACTAAATTGAAATTATGCTATAATTGCAAACAAAATGTCAAATTATGCTACATTTTTTGACTTTTAAAGTTTAATATAAATTTGCAATAGGTTAAAAACATTATGATCCTTGGTCCAATAAACCCTTATTGGGAGGAATAAGAAGATATATATAAATTAAAAATAACATGAAGAATATTTTTAAAGAGAGAAGGGATTAACACAAATAACACAAAGACTTTTTCTGTCTCTTATGAGAGATAATTTATCTGCTCTTCCATCTATGATGGTTTACAAATATATTTATACTAAAAATGAATAGACCATTTATCTTTCTTAACTCTTTAAATTCTAAACATACTAATTATAACTTATCTTTTAACTTAAACACTTAATAGTCTAAATATACTAAACATAACTTTTTACATTCTTAGACTCTTGATATAACCAAAAACTCTTCACTTTACTAGTATTAATAATTTAAGTTTACTTATTCCAACACTCCTCCTTAAACTTAAATTATTCATATTGTCATAAATTCTTGGCTTTTTTATTAATCCCGAATTCACAAGTTTCACCAAATCCTTCCTTATGATGTTTCAAATCATTTAATTCTCCAATAACATCTTCAAGTTTTACTTTCAAAGCAAGGGTCAAATACACGAGAGGGTACCAAACTTTAGCTTTCTTTCAATTTGATCACCAAACTTTAATTTGTATCTTTTTAAATACCATACCATTATTTAGTTTCGCAATAGTGACTCACAAATCTTTTGGCATTTGAATAATCTAAAATTACTATTTTAATATATAATTAAAGATTTTTTACAAATAAGTCCATATTTGCTATACATTTATTAAAAAATAAAAATAAATTTGAAAATTATTTTAATTCTACCTAATAAGAGCAGACTCATTTTGAGTACTAATATAAGCTAGGAGAAGGTAAACTTCTAAATTTTTTTTGTAGCTTTTGGACTAAATTGAAAAAATAAAGAGATTAAAGGATTAAAATGATTTGAAGAGAAATTTAAAGAACTGAAAATTTTTAGTAGTACTCTTTTTGAAATAAAATTAAAGCTAGGTCATAAAAAAAATAAATTGAAGTTTAATACCCGAACTGTAATAAATATGAAGTTGGGTAACCACCGTTACATTTAACCCTTCAAAGTAATTATAAACTATATTGAGGCTATCCAACTCATCTTAGACATAATATAAATCTCTTGCATGCATATCTTATATGACGATTCCATACAAATCCTTAAAATTATTACATGCAATACTGCTTCATTTTCTATATCCTATTTTGTATTTGATCTGTAGTAATATTGAATATGATTTCTGACGTAGCGGAAGCCTGTGTATAAATTGAGTTATGTTGATTTGCGCATGAATACCAGAAATTAATATTCTATTAATCTATTAATTCACACGAATACCAGAAAAATAGGCATCAAAATTTGAATTCAATCAAGAACACGAAAATTGGGACAAATTCAAAGATTTTATTAATCACCAAAACTAAGACCCTCTCCCATAGTCATAAGGCTTATATTTTTATAGGGTAGCATAAGCCTACCAACCCTTAATTTAACTAGAAAAAAAAATAAAAATATTACTAAGGTAGAAAATCAATCCCAACCAAATTATAGAAAATCAAATCCTAGCTGGGAAATAAAACCAATAATTAAATAGTATTAAAAATCAAATAAAAAATCAATTCTAAAATAGAAATAAAAATCAAACCCTACCCATAATAATTACGTCTTGTGGCACCCTAACCACTCCTACAAGGATCAGTACAACCTCAAACAAATAATCTACTTGTAAACCATAAGGCATCATAATATTATATAGATAAGTATCATTACAAGTTTACAGTAATATCAGATTGAGTCTTAAGTACCCATAAGACAACTGTACATAGGTTCATAAAACTTTTCTTGTCAAAAGACTATTCTCAAAAGTAAAAATTTACTAATTAGCTCAACCTCCACTAATGTTATCCACGAAGAGCACTTGGTAATATGTTATGAGAATCTATCGATCCACCAAAAAGAATTTGAAATGGTTTAAATAGGTGAATAAGTAAGATTACTCAGTGAGAGGATATAAGTAAAACCACAGAAATATTAATATATTATCATATAACATGATACAGAAATTCAACTTTAATCAAATCTAAATCTATCCAAGTAGTGAAAAACAACCTGAGTACTAAAATAAATACTTCAAATCCAACATTTTCTCAAATAAATACAAGATATCCATGTACTTTTCTCTTGATACTTTAATACGGCTTGAAATAAATCAAGAAAATCATAGAAAAAATCATCAAATATCTATGTACATAAATACATATATATATACTAATGTACACTCAACTGGTATCCTATAAATTCCTAGCAACTCTGGGAGCTGAATGTCTTATCTCGCAACCTAGAGTGCAAAATTCTCGTCATACGCATGCGTAGAGAATATACCCGTAGGCAATATATTTTATTTTATTTCGCACCTGACATTCAAGGTGTGATTTCATAGGTGCCTCACTGAGTGCATTTCAATAATCAAATATTTCAGAAAACTAAATTCTCATGTGCATAGTTCAAAATAAATTAAACACCATATGATTACGGATAACAAGAAAATACATAATAACAAATAATGTATAAGGAAATCATTAAATATCGATCATTTGTAAAACATAAATATATATACATATTTTAATTTTAAAACTAGTGTTATACTAATATCCACTCACCTGATAAGATAACTGGAATTCTAGCTGGGAGGGGCTGTGCTATGCTCTATTGCTGGGGTTGAGATTTCTCCTAACATCCAGAAGTAAAATCATAAGAACACTACCTTATAATCTTAATTCTACTTAATTTAATTGATCTATAGCTAAAAGATATGACATAGGATCCAAAAAAATGGTCTGAAACGGCTTCGGTTTGGTCCTAGGGCTTTAAAAACTCACTAAGGCACCTCCTCAGTGCACTGAGGAGTCGCCTTAGTGAATTGAGGCACCTTTTCAGTGCTGAGGCACTGCATTAGCAGCACTGAGGCACCTCCTCAGTGCTGAGGCATTGCCTTAGCATCCAGAATCGTAAAAATCGGCTCTGTTTCAACCAAAAACTCAAAAATCCAACCTAATTCAATCCTAAACACCATTCTTAACATCTCAGGGGTCCATTTTTGATAAACCAAAGCATTAAGACTTAAAATTCAATCAAAACATCAACTTTTGAATAATTCAAAACTTAGAAGTTTATATATATATTAACTTACCAAAATTCGTATATATGTAAATCTTGAATTTGCAATAAGAAGCTTTGATTGATGTTTGGAATTTGAAGAAACAAAGTTTTAAAAAAAGAAAAGAAATGGTTTAGTATGAAGAAGAAGAAGCAAATGGAGAAGATAAAGAAGGCGTGAAGAAGATGCAGAAGAAGGAAAGCTTTCTTCTTTTCTTTTTTTGACAAATAACCACTTTAGTCCCCCTAATTTTTCCAAATAACCAAAAAGGTCCTCAAACTTATGTCTAATTCTATTACTTAATATAATTAAATAAGGTCCTAGGTTAGGATGTCATAATTCTCTCTCTTTTAAGAAATTTCATCCCTGAAATTTATATACCTATGAGAAAAAAAATGGAGATACTAGATTCGCATATCCTCTTCTCTCTCCCATGTTGTTTGCTCCTTAGAATAGTTCCTCTATAAAACTTTAACTAAAGGAATCACTTTATTTCTCAAAACTTTCTCCTCTCTCACTAAAATCTTTATAGGCTTTTCTTCGTAAGTCAAATATTCTCTTAATTCTATTAGTTGTTGTTGCATGATATAGGAGGGATTACCTTTATATCTTTTTAACATAAAGACATGGAAGACATCATGAATTTTGGATAATTCTGGTAGTAACGCTAGTCTATAAGCAACAGGCCCAAGTTTTTCTATAACTTCATACGGCCCAATATATCGAGGACTTAACTTACCACGCTTCCCAAAGTGCACAATGCCTTTCCAAGGAGAAATTTTTAAGAAGACCTTCTCCTCGACTACATACTCAATGTCTTTCCGTTTTAAATTCGTATAGCTCTTTTGTCTATCCTGAGCAGCCTTCAAACAACTTCTAATCAATTGTACCTTATCTGTAGTTAATTGTACAATCTCCAGACCTACTACCTTTCTCTCTCCCACTTCATCCCAACATACTGGAGTCCTACACTTTCTTTAGTATAACACTTTATAGGATGCCATGCCAAGGCTAGTATGAAAACTGTTATTATATACAAACTCCATTAAAGGCACATGTTTGTCCCAACTTCCCTTGAATTCTATTATACATGCTCTAAGCATATCTTCCAAAGTTTGAATAGTTCATTCAGATTGTCCATCAGTTTGGGGATGAAAAGTAGTACTGAACTTTAGCTTGATACCCATAGTATACTGCAAACTAGGCCAAAATCTTGACTTAAACCATGGATCTTTGTCAGATACTATAGAAATTGGAACACCATGAAGTCTCACCACCTCATTCACATAAATTTCTACCAATTTGTCTAAGGAATAATTCATCTTTATTGGTAAGAAATGCACTGATTTAGTTAACCGATCTACAACTACCCATACAGAGTCATTCCCTATTTGCATGTGGCGTAAACTAGAAATAAAATTCATTGTGATGTGCTCCCACTTCCACTTAGGAATAGAAACTGGTTGAAGTATTCCAGAAGGACATTGATGTTCAGCCTTGATTTATTGGCACACCAAACATTTTGCCACGAAATATGCTATTTCCTTCTTCATATCTTACCACTAATAATTTTTCCTAAGGGTTCGATACATTTTTATACTACTAGGGTGCATTGAATGTGCTGCATAATGAGCTTCTTCCATTATTTCTCCTTTTTAAAGTTTTTTTATTAGGCACGCATAATCTATTTCCTAACATCAATGTTCCATTATCCTTAAGAGTAAAATATGTACGAGTGCCATTCTTCACTTCATTGATGATTTTGCTCAAGTGTTGGTCCTGAACTTGGGCTTTCTATACCTTTTCAACTAGTACAGGTCTCACTTTTAGAGTAGCTAACAATGCTCCCGAATAACTTAATGATTAATCTACTTTTAAAGATCATAAATCTAAGAGAAAAGGACGTCTTATTGTATTTATATGAGCTAAACTACTTTTAAAGATTATATTCGATAGTACAGTCGTAGTCCTTAAGTAGTTTATTCCATCACCTTTGCCATAGATTCAACTCGTTGTAAGAGAGCAGATACTTTAAACTTTTATGATCAATGAATATTTGGCATGACTCTCTGTACATATAATGCCTCAAAACCTTTAAAAAAACAACTACTACCAACTCTAAGTCATAGGTTGGGTAATTTAATTTATAAGGTCGAAGTTGTCTAGATGTATAAGCTATCACCTTTCTATGCTGCATCAAAACACAACCTAACCCTTTTCTCGAAGCATCACTATATATCACATAGCCTCCATTACTAGAAGAAAGAGTAAGAACATGTTTTAATGTTAAACAAGCTTTAAGTTTTTCGAAGCTTTCTTGGCATTCACTAGTCCATTCAAACTTAATATTCTTTCTGAGCAACTTAGTCATAGGTTATGCAATAATGGAGAAATCCTAAATAAAGCAACGGTAATATCCTTCTAATCCTAAGAAACTCCTAACTTCCGTAGGATTAGTCGGAGATTCCTAATTAACCACTGCTTTAACTTTTTTAGGATCCATAAGAACTCTTTCTGCAAAAATTACATGTCCCAAGAAAACTACTATGTTAAGCCAAAATTCACACTTACTAAATTTGGCAAATAATTGCTTATCCCTTAAAATCTACAAAATAATTCTCAAATGTTTCTCATGGGCTTCTTTGCTGCTTGAGTACACCAAGATATCATCTATGAATACAATAACAAATTTATCTAGGTAGAGTCAAAACACTCTGTTTATAAGATCCATGAAAGCAGCTGGAGCATTAGTTAGCCCAAATGGCATCAAAAGAAATTCATAATGTCCATACCGGGTTTGGAAAGCTATCTTAGGCACATCTACTTCTTTGATATTTAATTAATGATACCTAGACTGTAAATTAATTTTAGAGAAAACCTTATCACTTTGGAGTTGATAAGAAAGATCTTCAATACGAGGCAAGGGGTACTTATTTTGTATCGTCATCCGATTGAGTCACCTGTAGTCTATGCATAATCATAAAGAACCATCTTTTTTCTTCATAAATAATACTAGAGCTCCCCATGGTAAAATACTAGGCCTTATAAAGCCTATATTTAAAAGTTCATATAATTGAACTTTTAGCTCCCTTAACTCGGTTAGAGCCATTCTATAGGGTGCTTGAGAGATAGAAGTTGTACCCGGTTGCAAGTCAATAGAGAACTCAAGCTCTCTATCAGGAGGTAAACTAGAAAGCTCTTGTGGAAATACACCAAGAAACTCATAAATGACTGGAATATCCACTATTTTAGGTTCGTTCAATTCCTTATCAATAATATAGGCTAAATATGTTTGATACCCCTTTCTAAGTAATTTCTCAGCTACAATAGCAGAAATTACACAAAATAGAAAAAGACAACGTTCACCACAAAAAATGAGCTTAGGCTTTCCAGGTCGCTTAAACTTCACTAACTTCTCAAAACTATCTAATGTGGCATGATGGTAGGATAACCAATCCATGCCTAGAATAGCATTAAATTCCTGAATAGGTAAAGGAACTAAGTCCGCTAATAGTTGCTAGTCCTCTAGTTTAACTACACACTCTCTATAAACTTGTTTGCACACAATAGGACTACGAATAGGGACGATAACCACTAAAGTCTCACCTAACAAATCCCTTTATTTATCAAAATGACCGGTAAATGTAAAGGAGATGAAAGAATGTGTAGAGCCATGATCAATAAGAATATAGGCATCTTTACCTATGATAGATTATATACCAATCATAACCTCTGAAGATGTTAGTGCCTCTTGCTGCGTCATAGCAAAAATTCTAGCTTGAGTTTATGGCCTACCAGTCTCCGTACCATATCTCGGCTGAATGGAAGATGTAGCTCCATTAGGATTGCTAGTGCTTGCACCTCCTACTATAGGCCTACCTTGAGATTGGGTTCTACTATCTCTTTGACTCCTGGGTACATTAGATCTATGCCCAGAACCAGTTGGTTGAATTAAACGAGGACATTCTCTCTTAAAGTGACCAATCTTTTCGTACTTAAAACATCCACTAATTCATATTTTACATTCACCTTCGTGATGTCTACCACAAATTGAGCATAGAGGTCAAAACCTTTGTCGAGCTCCTGCACCTTGAACACTCATAAAACTACCTATTGGCTGCTATACTATACTTTGACTCACTTGTTTTGATTCTGCATAGGAGCTCCTGCCACATCAGGACTAGTTTTAGCCTAAAATATACTTCCTCCTTTCTTAGTAAATCTATTATTAATATTGTAGAAGGAACTCTAACTGTGCTTCTGACCTTTTTAAAACACTTCTCTTTCCCTTTTCTTCAGCTTTTCTATCTCCAAAGCTTTTTCTACTAAGCTCCTATAAGTGGTACCCTCAAAAGAAGCCAAACCAGACCGAATAGTATACTATACTTTGACTCACTTGCTTTGATTCTGTATAGGAGCTCCTGCCCACACTAGGACTAGTTTTAACCTAAATTGTACTTCCTCATTTCTTAGTAAATCTATTATTAATATTGTAGAAGGAACTTTAACTGTGCTTCTAACCTTTTTAAAACACTTCCCTTTCCCTTTTCTTCAGCTTTTCTATCTCCAAAGCTTTTTCTACTAAGCTCCTATAAGTGGTACCCTCAAAAGAAGCCAAACCAGACCAAATAGTCACATGCAAGCCACTTAAAAATTGATCATACTTATTCTTCTCAGAAGGAAGCATATTGGCCACAAATTGATATAGATCTTCAAACTTATCTATATACTCTCTATCAGTCATATCTCCTGGGCCAACCTAAATAAGGCATATTACTTCCCTTTCCTATAGCTCTTTGAAATATACTCCTTTTAAAATTCTGTTACAAATGTTTGCCAAGTCATTTCATCACCATGAAGGTGATGTACCTAATCCATCCAATTATTTGCTACTCATTACAAAAACATCTTTATTGTACTAACCTTCTCCCAGTTTAAGATTTCCATAGAGGCAAAAACCTTCTCGATCTTCTTAAGTGTAACACCCGCATTTTGGATGCATCAGTCATACATTATATTTTCATAACATATTGATTAGAGTTTTGGATTATATTTAAGTTTGGATATGTGTATGATTGTAGAGAGGGACCTAATTGTAAGGAAAGTTAGGAGTAAATTGTCATAATAAAAAGTTATTGGTTATCGTGTAATAATCACATTTTATTAAGGGCTTAGATGTTATTATGGAGATATTTGGTAATATTTATCAAGAGTAATTTTATTATCATATTAAGTGATAATTATTCATTAAATAAAGGACACCTAATGGGACAATTGGTGGCTTATGATTGGTTGTGTATGTATATGTGTATATATGTGTATGTATGGATGTATAGAAGTGTAAAGATTTGTGTAAGGAAGAAGAGAGTGATTTTTGAGAGCTTTGAGAAGTTTTGATGTTACTATACTCATCTATCAATAACTTTGGGAAGCTTGATAGCTATGCATGTATTTTGTTTAAGTAAAGTTAGGACTTGATGTGTGAAATTCGAGTTCTGTTTTTATATTGCATTAGTCCTAGTATTTTTATTATATCTTGAGTTGTAAAGCTCTAATTTGATTAAGGTTAGATGCTCTAGAAATTTCATAGAGTCCTCTACAACTTTAGTGTTTTGCACTTGAGCTGATTTTACTATTAAGGTTATCTAGCAGGGCTCGATATTTTTTTACTCTTGCTATCAGCCCTATTTTTCCCGATTTACATCAAAAATTCATAAATTATTTTATACATGTCTGAATTACGTAATTCCAATTGGAATTGTTAGCAAAATCATATTACTAGATTTAGTATTATTTTTATGGTCATTGGACTTGTGTGTGAAGTATTTGGATACATTGATTCTTGAGCTTTAAAGTGCATCTAGTGAATTTGGGTACAAGAGCCATGATTGTTATGTGAGATTGATATGTAGTTATATATAGGACTTGATAAAGGGAAAGAAGGCACTTATAAGTAGAAGAAGGATCCTTTTTGAAGTTGGAAGCACTTTAAGGTAAGTAATTACTAATATATGTTGTGTACATATACTAAGCTCTTATGTATCTTTTGTGTATTTCCTTTAATGGAAATGAATGAATGAATGAATAGATTAGTGAATATAATGTGGAATGAATTTCTACCTTATTGTATATTGTTAATGTGAGGATTGGTTGCCAAATAATGATGTTGGCAAATGATGATATGGGTGTATTGCGGTATATTATTAGTATACTTTTGGTATATATTAGGTATATGATCGGTATATTTTCCATTTATAATTGTGTATGTTGATGTTATAACTATGAGAAATGGATTAGTAATCATGGAAGGAATATTAGTGGAATATTGTGATAATGACTTGTTGAGATGCAATTGCATGGAATTATATTGTGTCATGCTATGAATGTGAGCATAGATGAAATGTTGGTGAATTATTGATAATGACTTGTTGAGATGTAATTTTATTAAATTATATTGTGTTATGCTATATTATATTTCACAAGAAAGTGAAACATGTGAGGAATGTGAGGATGTGTATTGTGATATGGGCAAGCTAAGCCGGGCGTATAGCTACCCATGATTGATATGTGAGAAGTGAGACTGAGCCGGACGGATAGTCTCATTAAATGACCATATAAATGAGATTGTGATTGTGAGATGGGCAAGCTGAACCGGGCGTATAGCTACTCATAAATGATATGTGAGATAGTGAGACTGAGCCGGGCAGATAGTCTCACTAAATGGGCATTTTATTGATATTAAAATTATGAGAAATATAGCCAATGAGGCTAAGTGTGAGGTAAATGTGTGAGGAAAGGTCCGACCGGATACTAACTGTTGTATTAAAATGTACATAATTTGAATTTATGCTCTTGAATAAGGTGAAATGTGTGAATGGTTATTCTAGTTATGAAATGCTGAATATTGATGTTTTAAATTGTGAATGATTGAGAATTATGCATGATGAATGAATTGGTGATATTTAGTATGTTTATGAAATGTTTTTAAGCATGAATTGAGTTATATTCAAGTATGGAGTAGTATTGGAGTGTATTAAAATTAGGTATGGTGTCTAAAAAGTCAAAGGAAGGAAAGAAGAGCCCATACCGACTTGTTCCTTAGTGCCGACTTGTGACAGCTAGCACTCGTGCCGACTTGTCCCTTGGTGCTGAGTCGTCTCGTGCTTCCGAGTCAAGCCATTTAGTCTCGTGCCAACTCGTACAGGCGTGTCGAGTCATGACAGAGGCACAATATGCTGACTTGTGCCGGTATGCCGAGTCGTGACAGAGGCATGGCGTGCCGACTTGAACTCGACTCGACACGGTGGGCCGAGTAGTTACTCCTCACTTACTTCTTCTTCATTTGGACTTCCGTATGCACTCAATGTAGTGCCAATGGTTATAAAACTGTATAGTGATTATATGTGGACTTATTAAAGGATTGGAAGACTATTTTAGTACCTTAAGAATGTGTCTTATATACAAGATTTTATATTAAATCAATTTATTTCTATTGAGTTGTTATATGTGTACAATTGTATTAGCAGTTGCTTATTGAGTTGCAAGCTCACCCCTTTGCGTAGAAATTTTTTAGGACTCGATTAAACTTAGCTTGAAGCTTGCATTGGAGTCTTAAGTGGGCTGAAATAAGTTTGGTGCAACGAACCTTCATCCTGTATATCATTGTGGCATTTTGTAATGACATTGCGTATTTTAATTAATCGTATGTAAACTATGTGTGGAATGATTACTTGAATGTACATATGAGTATTTGTTATATATACAAGTATTTTTGGAAGGATTTTTCTTATGCCACGTGACTTGGTGGATTGTTGCCATGTATATGGTGGTGATTTTGGGCGTCACATTTAGCCACTCAACAGCCTTTTCAACATTTAGAGAGTCATCAAAATTCTTAGCTCCTAAATGTCTGTGATGTTTCATTATATCCCAAGGCCTCTATTGTTCTCTAGCTGTCATGGCTTGGGCTATAGCTGCACCTAATCCAATATCAATTTGAACTGTAATAGGTAGAATAGGTAGTACTTGAGCTGCTGGAGGTGGTGGAATAGCTTGTGGGGGTGGGTCTGCCCTAAAATTATCTCTTTGTGAGGCAATATCATCTACAGACTCACTACCTTCAAGTAACTCATGCTCATCCATCCCTTCCAAAGATAAAGATGGAATAGGATCTCTATGAGGTTAGCTAACATCCTCTAACCTTTCAACAAGACGACGATGGCCTCGACCATCGTGACCTCTGTCATCTATAGCTCGGGGTGGCATCTTCCTATACCATAACAAAAGACCAAGATTAAAAACCTAATCAATTTATTCTACCTAATGGAGTCTATATAATTAATAACCTATGCTTTGATACCGATAAGTGTTGCACCCCGCTCTTTACTATAAGGATTAGTACAATCACAGACTAATAATATACTCTAAATCATTAAATATCATAATTTAATATAGAAAAGTATTATGATAAGTTTACAATAATATTAGATTGAGTTTTAAGTATCCATAAGACAATTATACATAGGTTCATAAAACTTTTCTTATCAAAAGACTATTCCCAAAAGTAAAAATTTACTGGTTGGCTCAACCTCCACTAATGTTGTCCACGAAGAGCACTTGGTAATATACTTTGAGGATCTATCGATCCACCAAAAAGAATCTGAAATGGTTTAAATAGGTGGATGAGTCAGACTACTCAGTGAGATGATATAAGTATAACCGTAGAAACATTAATATATTATCATATAACATGATATAGAAATTCAACTTTAATTAAATCCAAATCTACCCAAGTAGTGAAAAACAGTCTGAGTACTAAAATAAATACTTCCAATCCAACATTTTCTCAAATAAATACGAGATATCTATATAATTTTTGCTTGATCCTTTAACACGACTTGAAATAAATCAAGAAAATCATAGACAAAATCATCAAATATATATATATATATATATATATATATATATACATATATCAATGTACACTCAAGTGGTATCCTATAAATCCCTAGCAACTTTGGGAATTGAATATCTCATCTCGCAACCTAGAGTGCAAAATCCTCGTCACACGCATGCGCAAAGACAATACCCGTAGGCAATATATTTTATTTTATTTCACACCTGACATTGAAGGTGTGATTTTATAGGCACCTTACTGAGTGTATTTCAATAATCAAATATTTCAGAAAATTAAATTCTCATGTGCATAGTTTAAAATAAATTAGACACCATATGATTCCGGATAACTAGAAAATACATAATAGCAAATAATGTATAAGGAAATCATTAAACATCGATCATGTGTAAAACATAAATATATATACATATCTTAATTTTAAAACTAGTGTTATACTAATATCCACTCACTTGATAAGATAATTGGAATTCTAGCTGGGAGGGATTGCGCTATGCTCTACTGCTAGGGTTGAGATTTCTCCTAACATTCAGAAGTAAAATCATAAGAACACTAGCTTATAATCTCAATTCTACTCAATTTAATTGATCTACAGCTAAAAGATATGACATAGGACCCAAAACAAATGGTTTGAAATGGCTTTGGTTTGGTCCTAGGGCTCCAAAAACTCACTAAGGAGCCTCCTCAGTGCACTGAGGCTCCTCCTCAGTGCTGAGGCATCGCCTTAGCGGTCCAAAATAGTAAAAATCAGCTCTATTTCAACCAAAAACATAAAAATCCAACCCAATTCAATCCCAAATGCCATTATTAACATCTCAGGGGTCCATTTTTTATAAACTAAAGCATTAAGACTTAAAATTCAATCAAAATATCAATTTTTGAATAATTCAAAACTTAGAAGTTTATATATATATATATATATATATATATATATATATATATATATATCTATATCTATATTAACTTACCAAAATTCATATATATGTAAATCTTGAATTTGCAATAAGAAGCTTTGATTGATGTTTGGAATTTGAAGAGATAAAGTTTAAGAAAAAGAAAAGAAAAGGTTTAGTATGAAGAAGGCGTGAAGAAGACGCAGAAGAAGGAAAGCTTTCTTCTTTTCTTTTTTTTGACAAATAACCACTTTAGTCCCCTTAATTTTCCCAAATAACTAAAAAGGCCCTCAAACTTATTTCTAATCCTATTACTTAATATAATTAAATAAGGTCCTAGGTTAGGATGTCACACGTCTCCTATCCATTGTTCTGCAAACTCATTCCAATAACTTTAAAATTTGCTGCACCGCATCATTCCTCTCAGGGTAGAGAAAATTCACCCTCGAATTTTGCCTAAATATTAAGAAAGAAATTTACTCATAAATGCGCTGGACATCATATATTCATTAATTTGTAATTCCTTCAAAATGAAATTTAAAAGAATACAAGAATAAATAATTTCATCAATACCAATAAAATCAATATATTCAACATGCTCGCTTGACTGTAGCATATTATTCCCATGTTTAGGATGTTCTTTCATCTCGGGCCCTAACACCTGAACAACTTTAATTGAGATAAGGTTTTCATAACTACTAGTGTCTTGGTAGTCAGAAAAGATATTATTATGTAGCCATTCATCATTGGGAGTCATATAAGAATGCCCCTCAATTAAGGCAATTTCTGTATCACCACTTTCTAACAATTCATTGCATTCCTCATCGTCCTCATCTTCTTCATCAAATTATGGTTCACCTTTAATAACCACATGTTCATCCTCACCATCATCAGTATCAATGAATAAGGGCTCCTTACAATATTCTTGCTCCTCCTCGTCATTACTAACATCCCCATTTGAATTTTCTTAATGGTTGTTATTGCACTGAACTGGATTGCCTCTATTCTAATTGCCCATAATTGCATTCGTCCTCTCTATCAATTGTTCCATCATTTGCTCAAACCGGTCATAAATCATCTCACAAACCCGCTGTTCCATTTCACACTCGTAAATATTATCAACACACTGTTGTCTCCTAGGCGTAATGATCGCTCTGATACCAACGGACGTAGCGAAAGCCTGTGTATAAATTGAGATCTGTTAATTCACACACGAATACTAGAAATCAACATTCTATTAATTTGTTGATTCACACAAATACCAAAAAATTAGGCATCAAAATTCGAATTCAATCAAGAACACAAAAATTGGGACAAATTCAAAGATTTTATTAATTACCAAAACTAAGACCCTCTCCAATAGTCATAAGGCTTACATATTTATAGGGTGGTACACGCCTACCAACTCTTAATTTAACTAGGAAAGAAAATAAAAATATTCCTAACTAAAGTAGGAAATCAAATCCCAACCAAATTGTAGAAAATTAAATCGTAGCTAAGAAATAAAACCAACAACAAAATAGTAATAAAAATCAAATCAAAAATCAATTCTAAAATAGAAATAATAATAATAATAATAATAATAATAATAATAATAATAATAATAATAATAATAATAATAATAATAATAATAATAATAATAACAATAATAATAATAATAATTTATCTCATGTCCATTGTTCTGCAAACTCATTCTAATAACTCTAAAATTTGCTGCACTGCATCAATTTTCCAATTTATCTTCAAAAGCAATTTTTACCATAAAAGTCGGTTGGTGATCGTGCCCAAATTTTTCACATGAATAGGTTGTTGAAGGTAAATGTAATTTTTCAAGAATTTCTTTGAGTAACATCTTAAATGGCACTATCACAGTGATTGACATAATATTTTCCATTTTTTCAATTGTTGCCAATACTTTTCACATACGATCACTACAATAATTATCACTTATAGATTCAAAATAATTTATGGCTAAATATATAAAATTCTATATCTAAATATTTTAGCCACAAAAATAAGTTCCGTAGCTTGTCGTAGTAAGAAATGGTGTGACTAATAGTTAGCTATGGAAGTTAAGTGTCATGTAGCTATTTTTCATATTTTTAGCTACATAAGTTATAATAATGAAGCTAAATTGTAAAAAATATTAAATTTAATTGCTACATAAATATAAGCTTTGTAGCAAAAAAAAAATTAATTATTAGCTACAAAAGAATTATTTTATAGCAAATAAAATATATATAATAAAATTTTACTACAAATAAAACATGTGGAGCTAATAAAATTATGATATTTTTTATTTTTTGAAAAGTTAAAATTTAATTTAAAATTTAGTTTCTTTTAAATTGAATTTAAAATATAGTTTTATCTTAAATGCTACTTAAGTGTAGCATTATTTTTTTTTAAAAAAATATATATATCCTTCAACATAAAATAAAACTAATGACTTCTATTTACAATAGAATTTTTTTTTTTGTTACTTGTTTTCAATTTGGGATATGAAACTTTTCAGTTTCATATTTATATTTTTTAATTAGGTACAATTTAATTGTTGAAGCTAAAATTTAAATTAGCTATGGATTTAATATTTGAAGCTAAAATTCTGAATAACTAGCACAAATTTATTTATTTTTGTAGCTAATATTTTTTAATTAGCCACGATGTCAAATATCGTGGCTAACATTTTAATTTTTAGTTACAAAATAATTCATATCATGGCTGATTGATATTATTAACTACGATTTTAACTTTTATAGCTAACTACATGTGGCTAAATATACATTAAATATTTTATCTACATAACTTTTAATGCATGTGGCTAACAAATTTTTAACTTGTACAATTAGCTATGTAGTTGTAATTTCTGTGGCTATAAATTATATTTAGCTACAATTTTAATATTCGTGGCAAAATTTTGTAGCTATAAGTGTAAATTGTAGTAGTGGATTAGCATCTCTTGGAGTCTTCCTTTTAACTCTTCACTTTTCTTGGAATCTTTCTCTTGACTCTTTACTTTATTTACTTTCGCAACTAGTTTATTCACTTAAACTTGGAAAATCTTTTCAATGCCAACAACTGAATTCTTGAAATGGAGAACAACTTTCTTTCTTTTCTTCTCTTTATTCTTTTACTCTTTAACTCTCTTTTTATTTTCCTCTCTTTTAATTTGTGGCCTTCATGATCTTTAAACTATGATACCACTTTGTTGGGAGAAAGAAAAAAATAGATAGAAATTAAACATAATATAAGAAATATTCTTAAAGAGAGTGTCACGCCTTCACCAAAACTTCTCCATTTACACACATAATTAAGGATTTAATGATAATAAAGGTATTACTTAACAACCACATCACAATACTTTATATATACATATATAAACATTATACAGCTCGAGTTCATCATAATATTACATAAAAATTATATTATCAATTTCTTTATCAGCATTGTCTACTGCAATGTCCTCTCTCCGTTGCTAGCTAAGCGGATCTCAAGCACCTACCCTGAAAATTTTTAAAACAAAAGAGTGTGAGTAATTTCAAAAGGAAATTACCCAGTGAGTGGATAAAAAAAAATATGTTTGAAACTTTATCAGAAGAAGGTCAGTAAAGAATATTTCTCTATTCTCAATAATAAATATACTTCTTAATTTTTCAAGGAATATATTGAAGACCCAATATAATTAAATAAGCACACTTAGCTCATACTCTTAAAACTATACTCTGTATATATAAAGCACCGGACCCGATACCTCTTCTTTAAATCGTCGTGG
>CATIWO010486595.1:0-13458 GCA_949673435.1 Macaranga tanarius
TAAACCTAATAGTTTAAATTAACAATTCAAATAAAAAATAAATTTTGAAGCTAACAAAAGTATTTATACTTGATTAAATTTTGTATACAACATAAATATTTTGAGTTAATATTTAAATAGAGATATTTAAAATTAAAATAATTAATTAATTAATTTTTTTTTTATTTTATTAAATAGTATAATCATAATTTTATAATTAATTAATAATAATTTTAATATTTAATATTATATGAAAAATATAACTTTTAATGTTGGGGAAAATAGTATAATAAAATCAAATAGAGAGGGTAAATAGTAATTACTTTCAATACTAAAGGTTATTTTGATAATATTACATTAGTTAATAGTAATTTTAACGAAAAATCTGACAGAAGAGATAAATAATATAATATTATAAGATTAAAGGATGAACAAATATATTTTTAAATATAAAAAATAATTGAATTGAGTTAAGAGTAGTAAGTAAAGTACTACTACTCTTATATATATATATATGTATGTATGTTAGAGTCGCAGCGGAAGCAATAAGGGAATTCAAACAAACAGGCACACAATAGCAAAATAAAGTAAACGAGAATAGACAAAAAGATTTACGTGAAAAACTCCAATATAGGTAAAAACCACGGGCAGAGGAGGAGAGAATTCACAATAATTATAAAATAGCGTACAAAGAGTGTTTAGACGGCTAACAATGATGAATAGGCCGAATTCCATCACCCCTAATTGATACAAGGCTTATTTATAGTGTTTGTGGAGAGAAAATAGGAAGAAAAATACTTCCCAAATGGATTTGGACAACTCTGCATGCAATATAGTTTGTGTCATATCGTGTTGCAACCTGTGTCGCTTTTCGAAGCATAAACTAGACACAACACAACTTAGCACACAGCCGTATTGCTCTCTGTGTACCATTCTGGACAAAAATACAGGTTTCAATATGGCTTGTGTCATGTCGTGTTCCTGCCCGTGTTCCTCACTGGACAAAATAACACTCGACACACCTTGACACATGGTCGTGTCTCAAGCCATGTCTGCCTCCAACATGAGAATACACATTCCAAACTTGTCCAAAACATCTAAAACGCGAAGCCAACATATCTTCCAACAAAATTCATATCACAAAACACAACAATCTCTACCTTGACATGAATTTCTAAGTATCAATTCAAAAGAAAAACACTTCACAACATAAACTCTACCTCTTTCAACATGCCCCCAATGGGCACAACTCAAAGAGAATGTGAAAGACCAACCAAGTCTAAGCAATGTATAAACTTGGACAAAGGAAGTGATTTAGTCAACATGTCAGTGGGATTATCATGAGTACTGACTTTCTCCACAACCATATCACCTATTGTAACAGCTTCTCGTACAAAGTGATAGCGAACATCAATGTGCTTAGTCCTCTCATGGAACATCTAATCTTTGGTGAGAAAAGTAGCACTCTGACTATCACAATACAACGCCACGAGCTTCAAATCATCACAAAAGGTCTCCAAATAATCCCTTCAACCAAATGGCCTCTTTAATAGCTTTAATAATGGCTATATACTCAGCCTCTGTGGTAGACAATACAACTGAAGCTTGTAATGTTGCTTTCCAACTAATAGTATAACCACTAATGCTAAATATATAACCGGTCAATGATCTTCTTTTGTCAAGATCACCAGTAAAATCTGAATCCACATAACCAATAACCTCATCTCTACATCTCCTAAAATTCAAACACACTCCCGAAGAGCCATGCAAGTAGCGAAGGATCCATTGAACTGCTTTCCAATGCTTTTTCCTCAGATTAGCCATATATCTATTAACTAAACTCACAGCATGCGACAAATCCGGATGTGTGCATACTATAGCATACATAAGGGAACCAACCGCACTAGAGTAAAGGACTCGAGTCATGTACTCGATCTCATCATCTGATTATGGACACAACAAAGCTGAAAGCTTAAAAAGTAAGGCCAATGGAGTACTTACATGTTTACAATTGTGCATATTAAACCTTCGTAAAACCTTCTCAATGTACCCTCTTTGACTAAGATACAATGAGCCAGCCTTTCTATCTCTCATAATCTTCATGCCAAGGATCTTCTTTGCCTTACCCAAATCTTTCATCTCAAATTCAGTACTCAATTGAGATTTGACCTTCCAAATTTTTTCTTTATCTCTAGCTGTTAACAAATATCCAAGTTTTACTATCTTTTTGAAATCTCGTAGGTGATCTCAGAACTTGAGTCTGATGCTCCTAGGTTGTCTCCCATCTCTCGGGATATATCTTTGGGCACAGACGAAAAGGTTAACAGCTGAGATTGTTCACTTTCTTCTTTCTCGATTCGCGAGTGGAATCCGGGTATTCCTTGGGTAGTCTAGAGCTACTGTTTTGTAGCAAAGAAGATAAACATTCGTCGATTATTGATGCGTACGAGGGAGTGGTGACCCTCTGCACGGCGCATTATTTTTGATATACATGTCTGACGACGCTGGCTCCATACGGTATAATTATATAGATAGGTTAGTTTATGGGTACAAAAGTATGGAATTTTTCCCCACTTTTGCTGGGATATTTTTATTGGATATTTGGGCGAAGATATGTCATCAACATAGAGAAGAAGATAGATAAAAGACCCATCATAGTTTTTCCTGAAATAGACATAACTATCATAGTTGCAATGTCTAAACTCGTGTGTAGTCATAAAAGCATCAAACCTCTTATACCACTGCCTTAGAGATTGCTTCAACCCATAAAGAGATTTTTTCAATAAACACACATGGTCCTCCTTTTTTGAAGCAACAAAACCCTCTAGATGTTGCATGTAGATGTCCTCCTCAAGCTTTCCATGTAAGAATGCCGTTTTGACATCCATTTGCTCTAATTCATGATCATGCCTAGCAACAATCCTAAGTAAAGCTCGAATAGAGCTATGTTTCACAACAGAAGAGAACACATTAGTGTAATCCATACCTGAAATCTGACTATAGCCCTTAGCAATAAGTCTTACCTTGTATCTAGCATCATTAATAGCCAGAGTGCCTTCTTTCCTCTTAAACACCCACTTACATCGAACAGCCTTCTTGCCTTTGGGTAAATTCACTAACACCCATGTGCCATTTTTGTGTAGAGATTCCATCTACTCATGTATGGCAACTAACCACTTTTCTGAATCCACACAACTGATTTCCTCCTTATAGGTAGATGGTTCCTCGCCGGCATCAATATCCTCAGCCACATTTAATTCATAAGCTACCATATCTACTTCAGTATACCTTTGTGGTGGTTTAATGGGCCTCTTAGGTCTATCCCTCATAATAGAGTACTGAGGTGTGGTAGCAACCTTATCCTTAATCACCTCTAAACCCTCATCTGATGTAGCTTTTGGTGTGAATTTTTCTCCAAATGGAAACTCCACCTTAATGTCTGTATCCTACTACTACACAGACTCATCACACTTGTCTTTACGAGACTGATTATAAAGCATAGGAGTTTCATCAAAGATTACATTGTAACTCACAATAATCTTACTCAACTCGGGACATCAAAGCTTATAACCCTTAACACCAGACATATAACCAAAAAAAATATATTTTCTAGACCTAAGTTCTAATTTACAATTATCAACATAAGCATAGGCAGGATAACCAAAAATTCTCAGGTCAGAATAATTTAGAGGAGTACCAGACCATACCTCTTCTGGAGTTTTCTTATCTATCGCCAATGAGGGAGAACAGTTTATAAAAAAAAATAGGTTGTTATAGTAGCTTTAGCCTAAAATAACTTCGGTAATCTGGAATTAAAAAGCAAACACTAAAACTTCTCCATCAATATTCTATTTATGCGTTCAGCCATACCATTCTATTATGGAGTGCCCAGGACTGACAAATACCTAATAATTCCTTCGGCCTGACAAAATGAGTTAAACTCACCCGAATAAAACTCCAAACCATTGTCAGTGCGGAGATGCTTTACTTACTTTTCAGTCTGTTTCTCAATCATAGTCTTTCACTGCTTGAAAGTGGCAAACACCTCACTCTTATGCCTTAAAAAGAATACCTAAACTTTCCTCGAGAAATTATAAATGATCGTCAGTATATAGCTTGCACCACCCTTAGTAGGAACTTGGGATAGCCCCTAAAGGTTTGAATAAATATAGTCAAGTGTCCCTTTTGTGCTGTGAATGCCCTTACTGAAACTCACCCTTTTATATTTTCTAAACACGTAGTGCTCATAAAACTCTAATTTTCCAATTCGACCATCTATTAGTTCTCTTTTGCTCAACTCAGCTAGACCATTCTCACTCGTATGGCCTAATCACAAATGCCAAAATGTAGTTTTATCTAACTTAGAGGAGGTGATGGTTGCATCATCTATAATGGTCGAACCCTCTAAGATGTACAACATAGCATGCCTTAAACGCCCCTTCATCACAATGAGAGAGCCCTTCGTGATCTTCAACACTCTACCTCTACCTGAATAACTGTAACCTTTACTATCGAAGGTAGAAACTGAAATAAGATTTCAGCCCAAATCAGAAATATGTTGAACACCCTCAAGTGTTCTGATGATCCTATAATGCATCTTAACTCTAACTGTTCCAATGCCGACAATCTTACATGGGGCATCATTCCCCATCAAAACAGTCCCCATATCTCTCGGTTCATAGGTTGTAAACCATTCCCGATTAGGAGTCATATAGAATGTGCAAGCGGTGTCTAAAATCTAGTCACGTGTTGAATTGACCCTAAAGTAAGAGATAATGAGAAGATCACCTTGATTGTTCAAATCTTCTACATCTTCAATAACCTTGGCTTTACTAAAATTTTCTAGCCTTTTCCCTTTATGATTACCTCTCTCAGTCTTATTTTTCAACTTGTAATACTCAGCCTTGACATGACTCTTTTTCTTACAGTAGTAGCACTTAATGGTCATACTCTTCGATTTAGACCTGACTCTATTCTCATCGCCACCTCTCTCAGTCGTCCTTTCCCTAACAATAAGAATCTCTCCACGAGTCTTCGGATTAACCACTAACTGTTTAACCTACTCCTTGGAATACAACGCCTCATAAACCTTTTCAAGAGAGATTTTCTCACAACTATACAATAGAGTTTCAATAAAATTTCTATAAGATGGAGGTAAGGAATATAGTAAAATCAAAGCTAAGTCCCCATCCTCAACGTTGAGCTGCATACTCTCTAAGTCAGAGATAATTTTCTTAAATACAATTAAATGATCCTCAAGGGACGTACCTTCCATCATACAATGAGAGTACAAACGCTGCTTTAGATGCATCTTACTAGGGAAAGATTTCTTCATGCATATCTACTCCAACTTTGCCCACAACGAAGCTGCGGTCTTCTCCTTTAATACATCCTATAAAATAGTATTCAATAAATGCATATGTATCTATGTCAAGGCTTTACGATCTTTACGCTTCTTTACATTATCTATCCATGATACGGGCATCTGATCAAACCCCAAAATATAATCATCTAACTCCATCGGCGCAAGGACAACACGCATCTTAACCTGCCACAAAGTGAATCTTATGCTACGATCCAATAGAGGAATATCATACTTTAAAAATGCCATTATTTAAATCAGACAAAGTCAAGATCAAACCCGGGAAAAATAATCTTAGCTCTAATACTAGTTTGTTAGAGTCGTAGCGGAAGCAATAAGCGAATTCAAACAAATATGCACACAATAGTAAAATAAAGTAAACGAGAATAGACATAAAGATTTATGTGAAAAACTCCAATATGGGTAAAAATCATGGGCAGAGGAGGAGAGATTTCACTATGATTGTAAAATAGCGTACAAAGTGTATTTAGACGGCTAATAATGATGAATAGGCCGAATTCCATCACCGTTAATTGATACAAGACTTATTTATAGTGTTTGTAGAGAGAAAATAGGAAGAAAAATGCTTTCCAAATAGATTTGGATAACTTTACATACAATACGGCTTATGTCATATTGTGTTGCAACCTGTGTCGCTTTCTGGAGTATAAACTAAATACGACACAGCTTGACACACGGCCGTGTCGCTCCCCGTGCACCATTCTGGTTAAAATTCAGCTTTTAATATGGTTTGTGTCATACCATGTTCCTGCTCTTATTCCTCACTAGACAAAATAACACTCAACATATCTTGAGACATGGCCATGTCCCAAGCCATGTCTGCCTCTAATATGAGAATACACATTCTAAACTCGTCTAAAACATCCAAAACTTGTCCAAATCGCGAAGCCAACATATCTTCCACCAAAATTTATGTCACAAAACACAATATATATATATATATATAGTAGAGGTTGATGCCTCATGGGACATACTTTTAGAGGAAATAGAGGAGAGTTTATGTTTGTAGAAGTCACCTAAAACAAAGCGGAGACAGGTAGACACTCACTTAATGTTATTATTTTATTATCTTTTTCTATTTATTCTTATTCTTATGTATTTATCAATTTCTTTGTTATCTGTTCTATTCCTGAAAGAGGTAAATATTTTTAATCAATTGAATTATATAATTTTAAAATTTATTTTTTCTAATTTTTTACTATTATCTATTATTTATATTTAATATTACATCCATTTATATGTCTATGGACCCATCTGGCCTAACCTAATCCAAGGTAATAAAACCCTCTTTGACTAAGATACAACGAGCCGACCTTTCTATCTCTCATAATCTTTATGCCAAGGATCTTCTTTGCCTCACCCAAATCCTTCATCTCAAATTTAGTACTCAATTGAGATTTGACCTTCCCAATTTCTTCTTTATATCTAGCTGTAATCAACATAGAGAAGAAGATAGACAAAAAACCCATCATGGTTCTTCTTGAAATAGGCATAACTATCATAGTTGCAATGTCTAAACTTATGTGTAGTCATAAAAGCATCAAACCTCTTATACCACTACCTTGGAGATTGCTTCAACCTATAGAGAGATTTCTTCAACAAACACATATGGTCCTCCTTTTTGAAGTAACAAAACCCTCTGGCTGCTGCATGTAGATGTCCTTCTCAAGCTCTCCATATAAGAATGCCATTTTGACATTTATTTGCTCTAACTCAAAATCATGCCTAGCAACAATCCTAAGTAAAGCTCAAATAGAGCTATGTTTCACAACATGAGAGAACACATCAGTGTAATCTACACCCGGAATCTGACTATAGCCCTTAGCAACAAGTCTTACCTTGTCTCTAGCATCATTAATAGCCAGAGTGCCTTCTTTCCTCTTAAATACCCACTTATATTGAACAGCCTTCTTACCTTTGGGTAAATTAACTAACACCCATATGCTATTTTTGTGTAGAGATTCCATCTACTCATGCATGATAACTAACCACTTTTCTGAATCCACACAACTGATTGCCTCCTTACAGGTAGATGGTTCCTCGCCGGCATCAATATCCTCAGCCACATTTAATGCATAAGCTACCATATTCGCTTCAGTATACCTTTGTGGTGGTTTAATGGGCCTCCTAGGTCTGTCCCTCGTAATAGAGTACTGAGGTGTGGTAGTAACCTCATCCTCAATCACCTCTAAACCCTCATCTGATGTAGCTTTTGGTGTGGATTCTTCCCAAATGGAAACTCCACCTTAATTTCTGCATCCTACTACTACACAGACTCATCACACTTATCTTTAGGAGACTGATTATAAAGCATAGGAGTTTCATCAAAGATTATATTACGACTCACAATAATCTTACTCAACTCGGGACATCAAAGCTTATAACCCTTAACACCAGATATATAACCAAGAAAAATAAAATTTCTAGACCTAGGTTTTAATTTATCATTATCAACATGAGCATAGGCGGGATAACTAAAAATTTCAGGTCAGAATAATTTGGAGGAGTACCACACTATACATCTTCTTGAGTTTTCTTACTTATCACCGTTGAGGGAGAATGGTTCACAAGAAAATAGGTTATTATAGTAACTTCAGCCCAAAATGACTTCGGTAATCTAAAATTAAAAAGCAAACATCGAACTTTCTCCATCAATGTTCTATTCATACGTTCAGCTATACCATTATGTTGTGGAGTACCCAGAACTGTCAAATGCCTAATAATTCCTTTGGTCTGATAAAATGAGTTAAACTCACCCGAATAAAAATTTAAACCATTGCCAGTGCGGAAACGCTTCACTTACTTCTCAGTCTATTTCTCAATCATGGTTTTTCACTGCTTGAAAGTGGCAAACACCTTACTCTTATGCCTTAAAAAGAACACCCAAACTTTCCTCGAGAAATCATAAATGATTGTCAGTATATAGCTTGCACCACCTTTAGTAGAAACTTGGGATGGCCCCCAAAGGTCTGAATGAATATAGTCAAGTGTCACTTTTGTGCTGTGAATGCCCTTACTGAAACTCACCCTTTTATATTTTCCAAACACGCAGTGCTCACAAAACTCTAATTTTCCAATCTGACCATATATTAGTCCTTTTTTGCTCAACTCAACTAGACCATTCTCACTCATATGTCCTAATCACAAATGCCAAAATGTAGTTTTACCTAACTCAGAGGAGGTCATGGCTACATCACTTATAATGGTCGAACCCTTCAAGAAGTATAATTTAGCATACCTCAAACGCCTCTTAATCACAATAAGAGAGCCCTTCATGATCTTTAACAGTCCACCTCTACCTGAATAACTGTAACCTTTACTATCGAAGGTAGAAACTGAAATAAGATTTCAGCCCAAATTAGGAATGTGTTGAACACCCTCAAGTGTTCTGATGATCCTATAATGCATCTTAACTCTAACAGTTCCAATGTCGACAATCTTATTTAGGGCATCATTCCCCATCAAAATAGTCCTCATATCTCTTGGTTTATAGGTTGTAAACCATTCCCGATTAGGAGTCATATAGAATGTATAGGCGGTGTCTAAAATTCAGTCACGTGTTGAATTAACCCTAATATGAGAGATAACGAGAAGATCACCTTAATTGTCCAAATCTTCTACATCTTTAATAACACTGGCCTCACCAAAATTTTCTAGCCTTTTCCCCTTATGATCACCTCTCTCAGCCTTTATTTTTTAACTTATAACACTCAGCCTTAACATGACCTTTTTTCTTACAGTAGTAGCACTTAATAGTCTTACTCTTTGATTTAGACCTGCCTTTACTCTTTGATTTAGACCTGCCTCTATTCTCATCCCCACCTCTCTCAGTCATCCTTTCTCTAACAATAAAACTCTCTCCACAAGTCTCTGGGTTAACCACTGACTGTTTAACCTGCTCCTCGGAATACAACGTCTCATAAACCTTTTCAAGAGAGATTTTCTCACGACTATACAATAAAGTTTTAACAAAATTTCTGTAAGATGGAGGTAAGGAACATAGCAAAATCAAAGCCGAGTCCTCATCCTCAATCTTGAGCTCCATACTCTCTAAATCAAAGACAATTTCCTTAAATACAATTAAATAATACTCAAAGGACGTACCTTCCACCATACAATGAAAGTACAAATGCTGCTTTAGATGCATCTTACTAGAGAAAGATTTCTTTATACATATCTTGTAACACCTGCCCTTTACCACACGTAAGAGTGACATACATATTATATCTTTTGCATAAGAGTTAGTAGACTTTATTTAAGTTTAAGTGTGGGTATAAATGTAGAGAGGGATCAAATTAGAAAGGAAGTTTGGAGTGAATTATTCCATGTCATTAAGGAGCTAGGTAACTATTTGTGATGATATTTGGTATTATTTTATTAGTATTAAAATTATTGTTATTATTATTATTGTTATTGTTTTTAAGTGATAAATATGTATTATAGTAATATAATATTAAGTGATGATTATTAATTAAAGTTAAAAAGACTTTGGGGGCTAAATAGAGTGTTTTAATTAGTTGTAGATTTATAGGTATATTTTATATATTTATGTGAGTGGGTGGTGTATGTTGTGTAGAGAAAATTAGAGAAGAAGAAGAGTGTTTCATTTAGACATTTTTGGAGAGTTTTTGGAAATTGATCAAGCTAGCAATTCATTGATTTAGGAGGCCTTACAGCCATTGAAGTCATTTTGGTAAGCTTTTCTTGTGTTATTTTTTATTTTAAGTTAAGTTGGTTGGTTGCAATTTCGGGTAAGTTTTTCTCTATTTTTCAGTCCATTATTTTGGCCATAACTAGAGCTACAGAGTTCTGATTTGAGTATGGTTGGACTCTCTGGAAACTTCAGAGAGTCTTCTTCAATTTTGCTATTTTGAGTTTTAGTTGAATTATCATTAGAAGGGTCAAATGCGGCTGAATATTTTACTCCTCACTAGATGCTCTATTTTAGTTGAATAGAATCTAAAATTCATAATTAATTCTATACACATCCAAATTAAGTGATTCCAATTAGAATTTGCTATAGATATATAACCCTAGCTTTGGTAGCAATTTGGAGATTATTGGACTTATGTGTGTGTATCTAGGTCATTTTAAATTGTAAGCAATTAGTGGCACTTTTATGAGTTAAGGTTAATATATATATTGATTGTTAGAATTGTGATATATATATGATGTGTAGGAGTTGGAAGAGGAAGTGGAAACCCTACTCAATAGGGGAAACTTTGCTTGTGAAGGAGTTGAAGCCTTTTTGTAAGTAATTATTGATATAATTCTTACATGTAATTATTCTTTAAGTAACTATAGTTATTTAACTATGTTGAATTATGTATATCATTTAAATGGCAAGATAGATGAATATATGAGTATGGTTAGATTGTGTATATAAATGGTCATGGCAAGAAATATATATATATATATATATATATGTGTGTGTGTGTGTGTGTGTGTGTGTGTGTGTGTGTGTGTGTGTGTGTGTGTGTGTGTAATGCTTGTGAGAATATTGAAATATTGATTGAGATAGCATTTGTATTGAAATGTGTATAAAGCCATTGGAGGTGGTATGGATTGTTATGTATTATTGTGAGAAATGTGATATATATGCATATTGATTGATGTGAGGTATACGTATGATAGTGGAGACTGAGCTGGGCAGAAAGCCTCCACTGATTATGAGAACTGAGACTGAGAGTCTCAAAAATGGCCATTTGTGTGAAAGATATGAAATTGTGAGGATAAAGCCTAAGTGGCTAAGTGTGAGGAATGATATATCCGGATACTAACTTACATATCTATGCATTTTTACATTGTGTATATATATATATTGTATGTTGAATGAATGTGAGTTGTGATATATGGGAACAATAGTTATGAAGTATTAAAATAATGAGAATTGGTGTATATGAGGCACCATGAAATGTTGCATTGTGTTCATATAAATTATGTTGAATTTAACTTTCATGTGAGATTGATGATTTGAGAAATGTGAATTGTTTAATAGTGTGAATTGGTATATATAAGACACCAATAATGATGTTTTAAATGCTTAGAACTCTTGTTGTGGCTTGAATTGATTTATATTCAAGTGCGGGAAAGATTGTTGTGCTTTGATGAAGAGTCAATGGAATTTTTGTCAATACATACAAATGAATTAAGTCCAGATGTCTTCATGAAAGTTGTAGTCCTCTGAAATAGCTTTCTATAGCCTCTTAAATCACTTGAATCTGAGTTATATAGAGGAAGTTATGGCCGAAAGAGTATAATATAGTCCGAAGGGTCGAGTCAGGTTGAGTCTTCTAGCACCAGTGCCGACTCGGTACGAGTGTGTCGAGTCGTGACTGTGACTCGAGGTGTCGACTCAGCACAATGTGCCGAGTCGTGATGAGTCAGCCCTTTTTCAGCACATTTTTATCTTTATATTTTAACCATAACTTAAGCTATAGAGCTCCAAATGAGGTGTGGTTTGATGCTGCAGAAACTTCAAAGAGCTTCTACAACTTTTATATTTTGAGTTGGAGTTAAATCTATCTTTAAAATTCTCTCACTGAGCTTGACATTATAGTACTCACTTACTCCCGTACGTAGTTTAAATGCTATATTCTCATATTTTGATGTATGGAAATGTTATTTATATATTCTCTTTAATTAGTTCTTGAGGAGTATTATATGTTTAGTTATATTATCAATTAATTATTGAGTCGCAAGCTCATTCCTTTGCAATTGTGGTTTTTAAAAAATAGATAGACTTGCTTGAAGCACTTGTTAATTAGAGCTTAAAGTGTAATTCCTTGTGAGCTCAGGTGGGTCAAAAGGCAGGCATGGTGTCGACATCTACATACTTATGAGCATCATCCTCATTGCATTCAAGCAATTTTATATTTAAACTATGTTGCTATTTTATTAACAAGTTATGTATGTACATAAAAGTACAATGTATATTTGACAAAAGCTTGTATAAATGCTTATCTTATATATATATAAAAAATTTCGTGCCACATATTGGTATTTCATTTGGACACTTGTATGTGGTACCTGGAGGGTTCTACATATCTGCTTCACCCACAACGAAGCTGCGGTCTTCTCCTTTAATACATACTGTAAAATAGTATTCGATAAATGTAGATATATTTGTGTCAAGGTTTTACGATCTTTACGCTTATTTACATCATCTGTCCATGATGCGGGCATCTGATCAAACCCCAAAATACAATCATCTAACTTCATCTGTGCAAGGACAACACGCATCTTAACCTGCCATAACGTAAATCTTGTGCTACAATCCAATAGAGGAATATCATACTTCAACGATGCTATTATTTAAATCAGACAAAGCCAAGATCAAACCCAGAAAAAATAATCTTAGCTCTAATACCAGTTTGTTAGAGTCGCAGCAGAAGTAATAAGCGAATTCAAACAAACACGCACACAATAGCAAAATAATAGACACAAAAATTTACATGGAAAACCCCAATATGGGTAAAAGTCATTGGCAGAGGAGGAGAGATTTCACTATAATTGTAAAATAGTATACAAAGAGTGTTTAGACGGCTAACAATGATGAATAGGCCGAATTCCATCACCCTTAATTGATACAAGGCTTATTTATAGTGTTTGTGGAGAGAAAATAGGAAGAAAAATGCTTCCCAAATGGATTTGAACAACTCTGCATGCAACACGGCTTGTGTCATGTCGTATTGCAACCCGTGTCGCTTTCCGGAGCGTAAACTAGACACGACACGGCTTGGCACACGGCCGTGTCGCTCCCCGTGCACCATTCTGGAAAAAAATGCAGCTTTCAACATGGCTTGTGTCATACCGTGTTCTTGCCATTGTTCCTCATTAGATAAAATAACACTCAACACACATTGAGACATGGCTATGTCCCAAGCCATGTCTACCTCCAACATGAGAATACACATTCCAAACTCGTCTAAAACATCTAAAATTTGTCCAAATCACAAAGTCAATATATCTTCCACCAAAATTCATGTCACAAAACACAACACATATATATATATATATATATATATATATATATATATATATATATATATATATATATATATATATATATATATATAAAGTAGAGGTTGCTGCCT
>CATIWO010486800.1:0-18532 GCA_949673435.1 Macaranga tanarius
GCAGTAACAAACTCTAACGAACCATATGTGGATGACCGTGTCGCCTTAGGTCGAAGGACCACATGCACCATTATGCCCAAGATTGTGACTGTTAACTTAAGTGAATATCCATGTAATCACAAATCTTACGTCACAGTTCGATCCACCAATCACATGAGTATCCACGTATCTATTCTGATATCTCATATCAAGTAGCATGAGACTCACTACCTCCCACTATCGATATCACATACCGATCAAGGAAAATAGACAGAGGTGATAGTCTATGGATTAATACTACCCATGTATTAATCATACGACTATGAACTTTTATAGTACAAGCACTAAATAAGTTTGTCACTCATATTATCAACTCTTGACAATAAATTTATCTAACATTGTACTAAGGGTAAATATTCAAATAAACAAACACTTTGATCCAAATGAATATATCATTGCCATGGGGATAAATATACAATGTCTATATACACATGAATGGCCATAGGGCACATCTATACTAACACCAACAACAATGAACAATCAGCAAATCAAAAATCAATATAGCCAAATTAGCAATCAATTCTCAATTTTTTCATTTTTACAGCTTTCAGCATTTTTATGCTTTCTAGCAATTTTTTATATTCACTGTCAGTTCAATACAATTTCAATTTTCTCAAGCTTATTGTTATTACCTCCAGCGTATTTTTATTACCTCCAGTGTATTTTTAATTTCCTCCAGTGTATTTTTATGATCTCTAGTCTATTTACATTACCTCTAGCTTATTTTTCATTACCTCTAGATTATTTTTCATTACCTTTAGCTAAACAATTTACTGTTCACAATTAAATACAAATTTTCAAATCCCTTGGAACTCAAACAAATTATGATAAAGGTGTTTGAGAATCCGCAATTGTCTGAAAGAAGTCAGTATTTACAAATTTGGAAAATCAATATTTCCTGACATGCTCGCAAAATTTAATTTGCTAAAAATTATACCAACAATCTTTTGGCACGCTCGGTGGGACACAACATCTAGTTTGCCAAAAAATTTGTGCCAACAAGTATTTTCAGTTTTTAATTTTTGATATTTTAGTGTTTAAACTATTGTTTTTATAATTAAGTGTCAGAACTTGCAAATGTTAAATAGGTTTTATAGATTAAAATATTTGTGTAGTAAATGTTAAATAGTAAATTAATTTAAATGCATTCTTTTCACATTATACTTCATTTTAGTCAAATTATTTTTTTTTGAAAATTATTAGAAATAAAAAAGAATTTATTTATTTATCAAACTAAAATAGAAAAAATAAATGTTATTTTTTTATTTTATTAATTATAGGAATTGAATTTAATTTTTTGTTTCATGATTTTAATCAAATTAAATTTTTATTTATTGAAAAATTATTTTATTTTTATTTTTTGTAATAAGTAAATTTTTATTTTTACTTTATGTTAGTTAAATTGCATGTTTGTTCTCACTCTTTTAGATAAATTTTAAAAAATAAAATAAAATATTTTATTTTATTTTTATTCATAAAGAATAATGATTTAATTTTTATTTTTTAATTTATTTTATTTTAATAATATTCAATATATTTCTCTTACATATTTGATATATATGAGTAAAAAAATAATTTTTTAAATTTAAATAATAAGAAAATAATATAATATAAAAGGATGACGTTAAATCAATTTATTATTTAAAATAAGATATATAAGTACCTTAATTTGTAAAACTTTCTACATACACCATTTTACAAAATTTTTGCTTGTTTAGATATTGAATTGTAAAAAAAAATAAAAATAAAAAAATTTAAACATCAAAATAGTAAAAATTTTAAGTTTGGACACTATTTATATATTTATTCCTAAATATAAATAAAATGCATGATAAAAATAGATACAGTTTTTAGTTGGAATTGCAATTCATTTTCAACACCACCTAAAACCACACAAATCCATAGTCACCGTTCAACACCATCAATCACCACCCCAAGTGCCACTCAGCACATTACAAATGTTTTTTTTTTTTGAAGATCATTACAAATGTTTTTTTGAATAACACATATATACAATTTTTTGTAAATAATACACCTATGTATATATCATTTTTAAGGAAAAAATAACAGCAGCATTCAGCCGTTAAATCATCCAACAAACATTTAAAACCAAAAATAAATAAATAAATTAAAAGAGCATCTCATTGTGTATGTGTGTATATATATATAACTTCAAAAAATTTAATTTTTTGAACCAGGAGCATTCGCCATTTTTTTTATCAACAAACCTATGGTCATCATTTGGAGATCATCAACAATAAAACACAACTTTAAGAAAATTAAGATTTGGACCCAAAAACTTCATCTAACCAAAGTTTACACTCACAAAAATCCAAATTTGCATAACATAAGGGGAAAACGGGGCGGCGGTACAAGAGAGTAGAGGCAGTGTGACGATTTAGAGACGATGACGCATGCGGAGGCAGCGAAGCGCGCGCGATAAAAGAGCCATGGAGGCAGCATTACAAAATACAAAGTAGAAATAGCACAATAAGATACGATGGTGGCTGTGTATGGGAGTTTGAGAGAAAAAAAAAATAGTTTGATTTTTTTGTAGATGGGAATTTGATGGATAGCTCTCAATTTTGAGATTTAGAAATTTAGATTAGAAATTTTAAGTTTAGGGTTTAAAGATGTATAATTATAGAAAGGGAGAGAAAATTCATATATAACTATTATTTCTCTTTTTTACTATTAAATTACTTTAATTTTCTCTTTTTTAATTTTTTTCTGGAAGTATAATTTACAATCGCGTCTTAGGAGGTGAATTATTAAATTTGGGATTTCCAAGAGGAAATAGTCTAAAAAGTTAATTTTTGAGTTAATTGAAATAAAATTACATACAAATTTATATATTGCCAGTTTTTTCACCTATTTCTATAGGTAAAAGTATTTAGTAATACCAATATTACGATCATACCATAATAAATACCCCTTCAAAAGTATAACTAAATCCTACAAAGCTAAATAATATCGTTTCTCGCAAACATGTTATAAACATCCTCGATTCTTATACTATGCTATGTTTGGCAATGAAGGAATGTGAAAAAAGAAAATGGAGAGGTTATATTTGGATAAAAGGAAGTAAAAGTAAGAGAGAAAAGAAAATGAATAAATTTTGAATTATTATTTTAGTCTTTCATTTCTATAATTTAAATTATATTTAATTATTATTTTTTCTTTCTTCACACTTTCTCTCTAATCTGAAGAGACAATTTTAGAAGGAAAATAATACATATTTTCTTTTCTTCTTTATTTTCCTCTAAAAAGTTAATTTTCTTTTACTATTTTTTATCCTTATTTTTCATTCCTCTTTATTTTTCACCGTTCCAAATATAGGGTTAGTGCCCTGACGCGGCCCCCAGCACTACATCTACATGAATGAAAGTGGACGGTTCAGATCTTTCTGGGAAACAGCCATAACGAGTCATTTCATTAGCTGATTAGGAACACGTGTTTAATATTTAAGTCTCCCAAAATCTGATTTTTTTTCTTTATAAATTGAAACCAACGCATTACAGGTATTACTCTCCCAAAAAAAAAAAAAACATTGAGAAAAAAAAAAAAAAAAGGAATCAATCCCTCCGAGTCTCTCCTTCTCGGTATTTCTTTCTTTCCTTCCTTCCTTTCTTTACTTTCTTTCTTTCTGTAACACAATTTCATATTCCATGGAACCTATTGAAAATATTGGTGATGAGTACCAAAACTACTGGGAAACTAAAATGTTTCTCCAAAATGAAGAGCTTGATAGGTAGCCTTGACTTTTTTTTTCTTTTTTACTTGAATTTGATCTCTGGAAGTAATTTTAAGTTAATTAATTTCCTTCTTTGATATTTTCTTTGGTTCATTTATTATCTCCAAAATCAATCACTCACTTTAGGGGAGAATCTGAAAAAGTTTAGTTTTTGAGCAGTTGGGCTATGGATGAAGCTCTTTCCTACTACGATTCAAGCTCGCCGGACGGTGCTGCTTCATCGGCGGCTTCTAAAAACATTGTTTCAGAGAGAAATAGAAGGAAAAAGCTTAATGAAAGACTCTTTGCACTTAGAGCTGTGGTCCCCAACATTAGCAAGGTGATAGATGACGCATTTAAAAAAAAAAACATTTATCATATATATCTCCAACTCCAATATATATATTTAAACAAATTAAATTATTGGCCGGTAGTTAGCATATTGAATTAATTAAAGTTATTAAGTATGCTGGTATTGTTAATGATAATTTTTTCTTGACTAAAAAACAAAATAAAATATAATTTAATACATGTTGTAGATGGACAAGGCTTCCATAATCAAAGACGCAATTGATTATATTCAAGAATTGCATGAACAAGAAAGAAGAATTGAGTCTGAGATAAGGGAACTTGAATCTGGAAAAGTGAGGAAGAACAATAACCCAGCTGGTTATGACTTTGAGCAAGAGTTACCCGTGTTGTTGAGATCCAAGAAAAAGAAAATAGATCAGTTGTTTGATTCTACTGGCTCAAGGACTTGTCCAATTGAAGTTCTTGAGGTAATTCTTTTTTATTTATTTTTAAATTTTAATTTGGTTTATGTGATGCCAGAGATTTTGATTAAAAAAATGTTTATTTATTTTTTTATTGTTAGTTGACTGTTGCGTACATGGGGGAGAAGACTCTGTTGGTGAGCTTGACATGTTGTAAAAGAACAGACACAATGGTTAAACTTTGTGAGGTGTTTGAATCTCTGAAACTGAAAATAATTACTGCAAATATCACAACTGTGTCTGGGAGGCTCTTGAAGACTGTCTTCATCGAGGTCAGTTTTAAGCTTTGCGTTAAGTAAAATTTGGAGATCTTACAATTTTAGCAAATCCAAATGTCACAATTATAGTAAAAACTAAAATTCTTACCTCTTTTTCGCTCAAAATAGCAGAGAAAGAGGAGGATTTTGAAAAATAAAAACTAAATTCTTAACTCTTTTTTGCTCAAAATAGCGGAGAAAGAGGAGGATTTTGAAAAATAAACAGTTCTCCATCTTTAATAAGATTAAAAAAACAATTAGAAATCTACTCAAAACATCATAAGAAACAAATATTTTTTTGGTTGATCAATCGGATTTGTAGATTTCGTGCTGTCAACGGTCTGACACAGTGCTATCTGTGCGTGGGACCAAGTCCAAGTCAATTGAATTAATAATAATAATAAGGACATTTTTTTTTACCTGACATTTGCCCTACCATCATCTCGTATCTCTTATTTAAAAATTAATTTTTTATATCTTTTAATTTTAATTTCGTAAATATTTTAGTCTTTTCATTAATTATACTGATAGTATTTTCATATATAAAATATTTTTCTCTTTTTTTTTTTTGTCCATGAACAATATTTCATTCATAAAAAACAACATTACAAAACAAATCTCAATCACCGTAGGGATCTCAACATGAGACCACATTTAGTCAAGATATTCATGACTATGGATGAAAGCAGACTTTACTAGGAGAACAAAAACAAGAAAACAACACAACACATAAACAACTATAAAACAATACAAAAACAACCAAACAAAAATAAAAAACAACAAAGAAGAAAACGAAAGACTGCTGCCAAAGGAGAGTTGGTGAACCATAGAGTGGCCTTCAGCCTTCATCTGCTGCCACGAAGGGGAAGATCATCTTTCGGTCGTGAACAGCACCATTCTTGAAGCTTCACCATTTGAGATCTGTTAAACCAGAGCTTCATTGACCAATATCTAAAACCTATGCAGCAAAGCAACAAGAAAAAAAGACAGAACAACCTACACAAAGGAAAGAAAATCGAAGAACTAAGCTAAATATAATTAAAAGCAAAAAAATTAAGGTGTTGGGGTGGATTTTGGTCAACTATGGCCAAAACCCACCCATTCACCTCTGCTGCAACAAGAAAAAAACGGAGAAGATGAAGTGGTTGGTGAGGAGAGAGGAGAGAGCTATCAAGACTATTACAAATATCAAGGCTATATTACTCTTTTTATTTTATATAAAAATAACACTTTTAATCATTTAACACTTTAAAATAAAAAAATCAAGTATAATAATAATTTTAAAATTATTTATTTTATATATTATATTAATTTTAGATATAAAATTTAATGACATTAAATAAAAAATAAATATAAAATGAATTAATGAAAATTTATGAGTTTATCAAATTATACCTTAATTTTCTATTTAATTTATTGATGAAAATACATAGGTGTTTAAAGTTTATTTGTTACTATAATTTGAAAATTTAAAATAATTTATTATTATTATTATTATTAGATAATAAAATATGGAAAATTAAATTATATACATAATTGATGAATATTTATAAATTTTTAGTTTGCTGTTATTAAATGAAAGTATAAAGATTTAATATTTAAAAAATGAAAAATATAAGGGGTTAATGTAGAAATTTTTGAAAAGTATTTTACTCGTGCAGTGAGTTTTAGTCTTAGTTTTATTTGACGATGAATGACATATATGCTCTTGTGTAGTGTTGTAAAAGAATTTAATGTGTAAAAAATAAAAACGCAAAAAATTAATGTATACAAATTAAACTAAAAGGAGTAATTTTAGAAAAAAATTGTAATGAATAAATATGAGTTTTCCTGATTGTAATTTCTTGATTAAAATTATTTTTTACCAATGATATTCTCATTTCTAAAGTGAAAAAAAAAAAATTAACAATGAAAAATTCCAATTAAACTTTGATCAAAATAACAGTTTTGGTTGATCAAATAGTTTTTGTTCGTGCTTGATCAAAATAACAGTTGAACCTTTCATTGTTTTACTTCTATTTTTAAAATTAGATCCATCGGATCAATTCAATAAAATGTATTGAGAATCAATTGAAATTTTGATTTGAGTTGAAATTAAAATTAATATTATTAAAAATAATTTTGAGTTATCAGCATTTATTTATATTCTTATTATTTTATTTAACTGGTTCACTAAATATAAAATATTTTGATGGTTTTTTATAAATTAATATCCAAAATGTAGCTGTCCAATATTTAAACTATTAAATATTTTTGTGTATGTATTATATTAAACTGATCTAATCACGTTGAAATGGAAATTAACATTATAATCTGTTCAACTTCCAATTTAATTATATATATTAAATTTACTAAATTTAAATACTTTAAAAGTTGTCTTTCTATTATAGGAAAAAAAAAAAAATAGCTACCATGGAATAGAAGATAATCTAAGGCAAGGGGTTAAAAATGGTACAATAAGTGGGGATTGACGAGCATATATAGACCACTTTTAATAAAGTGGATGATCAACCATTATGATATAAGCAATCATAATTGAGTAGTGTAATCCAGAGTGTTCGAATCAAACCATTTTCAGAACAAAAGTAAAGGAAGGACCCCATCGCATCTTCCACTTTAAATTAAACAACCATAATATATCTAAATCTAATCTTCCAACAATTTATATTTTAACAAATCTTCCAACTTTTTTCTCTTCTTTGTTTTGTTTTGTTTTGTTTTTTTTTTTTTTTTTCTGTCAGATGTTATATGTTATTTCAATCTATTCTTTTATACCCAAATAATCAACAAATAGGAAATGGATTTAGAGCGTTGTTAAATCCTTAAGACGAACGTTTTCCTTTTAGGTCTCTTTAGAAAGTTAAGATTAGGGATGCGTCTATTTTTGCTAAAGCCTCTAGCCTAAAGGAGGGCAATACTTGACACGTTAGGATAGATCGATATTTTTTGCGGGGAAAAGTATAAAAAATTGTATTGTGATTAGTGGCATTTTCAATTAAAATTTTTTATATATTTAATGATTTGTAGTTTTATTTTATTTTTTATTTTTGTGATATATTCAGTAATATTATTAAAAATACATGATATAATTTTAAAAGAATATAAGTATTTAATAATAAAATTATTTATCAAATAATATAGCATTCAACTAATTAAAATATTTTGACAGATTTACTTCATACTTGAGCGTAGTATATTAAAAAAAATTTCTATTTCAATATTAAAATATATTTGTTAAATAAATATTTTAACATTTGATAAATTAATGTTGTAATGGTTTAATGTTAATAAGACAATAAACTCCTTTTAATTAAAAAAATTAATGAGTTAGCAAAAATTTTCTCTTTAAAATATGTCATTTTAAAATGAAAAATAGTATTTTAATTCATTATAAATTTGCAATTGTTTTTATGGTACTAAAATATTTTTTTCACTTTAACTTTACACTTTTTAATAATTTTAACACATTTTTTAAAATGAAAAAAATTATATTTTAAGGTTTAACGTTTTAAACTAAAAAAAAAAGATATTTTAGTGTCATATAAGCAACTGCAAATTTAATGCAAGTTGAAATAATATTTTTTCACATTAAGACTCCGTTTGTTTCAAGGAAAATATTTTTTCTCTGAAAAATATTTTTCATAAAAAATATTTTATAGAAAAATATAATATTTTTTGATGTTTGGCTACAATATTAGAAAAATAGTTGAAAAATATTTTTGGTATTTTATTTGTAATAAATGTTTTTCCTAAATTATATAATATTACATAGAAATGATAATATTATATTTAATTTTTTTTCTCTTTCTATATTTGATAGGTATTTAAGTCTTGAAAAATAACATCCCGTTCTTAAAATGGGAAGTTATTTTTTCATATTTTTAAGTTATTTTCCTTTGACTAGTAATTTATTTTTCTTTGATTTAATTTGATAACCCAAATATTAAAAAATAAAGAAAAATATTTTTAAAAATAATATTTTCCACAAACAAGTGAAGCTTAAATGGTAAATTTTTAGAAGAAAATTTTTGCTAACTCATTAAATTTTTTATTTGTTTAATTAAAAAAATTTCAGTACCATATCAACATTAAACCTGTGCAATGTTTTATTATATGCTAAAATATTAATTAACAAATACAGTTTAATATTAAAATAGGAATTTTTTTGATAAATTTTTAAAAGTCAATGTTAAAATTATTAAAAGTGTAAAGTTTATTATTTTTTATGAATTAAAAAATGTATTAAAATTGTTAAAAATATAAAGTTCGGGATTTTTTTAGTAAATGTTGATAAAATATGCTAAAATTGTTAAGACACATAAAAAATTTAGGATTTTTTAGGTAAGTAGGCCTTTTAAAATTAGTTTCTTAAAGACAAAGTTAATTTAATGTTTTTAAAATCAGTTTAGATCAATTAGTTCGATTTATTAATTAAAAAATCTGGTAATTTTTTATTCAAATATTTGAATAAATATAAAGTATATGAATGATAATTTATAATTTAATTTATAAAATGTAAATCTTAAATAATTTACTTATTAAAATAGGGTGAATTACTATTTACCCTCTATGACTTGCAATATTACACTATTTGGTCCTTAACATTTAAAATTTATATTATCTTCCCCTTATTTACCCATTCCGTTAAATTTTTTTTTTTTTACCACAAATATCATTAATTGACATAAAAATTACTATGTAAATACAATTTTCCCTTTCTATATGACTATATTATGTTATTTGCCCCTTAATATTTAGAAATTATATTTTTTTATTATTAAACTAACTTTCTCAAAATTTAACTATAAAATGATAATTGTATTGTTTAAATAAAAATATATAATATCTAATTTTAATTTTATATAATTAAAATTGTTATTAAATATCAATTTATTAGTATTAGTTTTAACTTAAATATTAACTTAAAATATTTATGTTGCATTAAAAAATTCAATCAAATTAATTTTTTTTTATCAAATTTAAAATCTAAATCTTTATTTAAATTGTTAGTTTCAATTTTTTGGTATAAAAATTAAATTATTTAAAATTATTAATTTTATTCATAAATATAATTTATGTAGTCATGAGGAGTTTAAACTAACAATTTAAATAAAAATCAAAATTTAAAGTTAAAAAGAGAATTTACTTGGCTAATTTTTAAGCAATATAAATATTCTAAGTTAATATTTTAAGTTTATAATATATTCTAAGTTAATAATTTTTATTTTTTTTAATTCGAATAACATCTGAATTTTATATTATTTGATAAGATCTTTTATAAATGTTAATTTTTGCATTTAGATTCTCCTATAATTAAAATCTTAAATTAAATTAGTTTAAATAAGTTTTCATAATATATGTTTTGAGTAAATTTTTAAAACTATATAAGAAATTCAAATTTTTGATAATAGGTAAATCTAAAACAAAAATATTGACATTTATGAAAGATCGAACCAAATAAGATAGCAAAAAATATAAAATCTAAAAATTATTTAAATAAATTTTTTTTTATCATAACGTTATCGTAATATTTTTATCATAATTTAAAATTTAAAATATGAAAAAAAATATTATTTTTATTCATATTTTCATTTCAAATATGAAAATTTTAAAATAAGATAATTTATTTTTTAATATGAATATTTTTTAAAAAATGATATAAATAACAAAGAAGTGAAAAGGTAGTAAATGCTAGAAATACAAAACTTTAAGGATCAGAAAGAAATATTTTATGTTACAAAAATTACATTTTAATTCATAATTGATAGAAAAGTTAACGAATGGATGAAGTAATGCAACGGAAACAAATTTTAGAGATGTCATAATTTATTTTTTAAAAATGAAAAATCGACTAATACATTTGATTAAACTTTAGGGAGGTATTAATAGTTTACATTAAATATATATATATATATGGCCCCAAAATTTCTCATTATTAAGGAGTCGCGTTGGGGCAGTACAATAACGTGGAAATGAAACAGGAAATTGGGGTGGACCACGTGAGCTTTCAAACACTGCTTTTAGATTCTCGCATGTCACTACCCCACAAATTTTCGGCTGTTTACCAAGAAACATGTTTCCCATGTTAGTCATATGGAAAACCTTTTTTTTTTTTTCCGTCTGTCCTATAAAATTCAAGTCGTGCATTTTGTTTTGTATGTGAAGCTGATTTGAAACGTGAAAAATAATTTGCATTAGAAATGTGCTTCAAATTTTCTAAATTTCAACTTATTGAATTTTCACATGGCTTAATTTGTCATTTTCATTGGTTTTAGTTTTCAAGTCACCTTCAGTTCTTTCTTCATTTTAAATGGAAGCTTATGAAAATAAGCTTTAGGCACCAATATAAAATCTTATAGGTTATCATTTACTTTATTCTTTATAACTAGATCTCACATTAAAGGTTATGTTGTTTTTTGTTTGGTGAGTTGATAGTAATTAATTTTAACAAAACAAAATTACTAAAAAGATAAGTCAAAAAAGAAAAAAAATAATATTTAATATCATGATAATACAACAAAATAGAGAGGACATATAATTATAAGAATAATTAATTAAGATATATGTAATTATAAATCTCCCTTTAGTTATATTAATTCCTTATAGTATTTTCCAATTGCTTCAATGTAGTATTACTTGCAACTCAATAACGAACACACTCTATTTGATGACTGTTTGATATTAAATTAATTTGTATTAGAAATTTAACTATTTAATTTTTGAACAAGTTGGATTAGAAAAAGAACAATATAATTATTATTTTATACTAAAAAAAAAATTATAAATGTCGAGTTATTTTTTACAATAAGCTTAAATTGGAACTAAAATTTATTATGTATAGAGGAGGTTATTCATATATAAAATATAATTATAAATAGGTTTTACTATATATGGAACAAAATATTGGACCACTCACTATTTGTCTATAACAGTGTAGAGACGTGATGTGTTTTAATTCTTAAAAAAAAAAATCATGTGTTTAATCAATGATTATTAATTACAAAATATTACATTAGGATGTCATCATAAAGTCTTGTTTTGGTTTGTTTAATCTAATTATATCTAATTTATAATCTTTGTTTTGGTAAGAAATCTACGCTCTGTTTTCTTTTTTCAAAATGTTTTTCTCACCACTCGTTAATTAAGATAATTTATTCCACTTGAAAAGATTGCTTACGTATCAACATCAACATCAACATCATCATCATAGTGTTATAAATTTGTTGCATGTGAGTAAGGCCAAAAGTCTCAATGTGGGTTGGAATAGTTAATAGCTTTATTTGTATTAATCCATGTTTTAATTGCTGTTGAATTCAGGCCTCGAGATATCTTTTTAACAGATAGATATTTTAATAGATTTGTTTGTATTAATCCGTTTGTATTAATCCATGTTGATTATAGATTAATAGCTTTATTTTTGTTGATGTCATGTAATTTATGCAGGCGGACGAAGATGAGAAAGATTATCTGAAGATAAGGATTCAGACCGCTATTGCAGCACTTAATGATCCACAGAGTCCTATGAGCATGTAACCTAATACATAGCTCTCCATCTTGTTATGAGTTACTATAATATCTTAGCTTTCTTGTTCTCTCTCGTTTTAGCTTTAATTTTCAGCTTTTCGAGTGTAGTTTCCATAATCAAAGTCCCAATATGTATCCCTTGTTTAAAATAAGTTTATGAGATGTGTTGAATTTCTGGTTTCCAGCACATTTGTTATATTCAAATTTGGGCTTTAAATGTTGTATCAGAAAATGGGCTTTAAATGGGCTCTATATTTGAACAAAACCTGCTCTTCATAAATTGTTTGAAGTTCGTCTCGTAAACCATCCAATCTCGATTTTGAATTTGGATTTTATTTAGTAGCATATCTCCAGCTAACTAAATTGCTAAAATATCATAAATAACTTTAAATATTTTAAAAAATATAGTGGTTTTTTTTTTTTAACGTTTAATCTATGCATATTTAAAAATATGGAATTTTTTATTTTTACGTTTTTTTCTCCTTCTGATTTTCCTTTTCTTATTTTCTCTTTTATGTTTTTATTCTTTCCCTCATCTCTTTTTCTTTTTCTCCTCATAAACCCAACACTAACCATTATAAAAGCTGCAAAATTAATCTCTCTAACAATAGATTAATATGTTCAAAAATTTTTTTTTTGCTTGTATTAATTGAAATAAAGTAAACTTATAGATTTTCCAATTCAATTTTCATCTCAGATCTTATAAAAGCATCATTGAATTTTAAATTTTTTTTTTTTGTCTACTAAAAATTCACAATCTCACAGATCATTAAGAATTGAAATGAGTATGTGTTAAATTTCATTCTTTTTTATTTTAAATAATTGGGTGATTATCGAGTTCTCTTCTTCCTCTTCTTATTTATTTTGTTTTAATTGTTGTTTTTGTTTTTATTGGTTTAATTTGAAAAAAATTCAAAGAGTTGTTTTGAGGTTATTTTGATATTGTGTATTATTTGCTGAAAATTATTTTGTGATTGTTGAATGGTTGTTTTGAAATTATGTGAAGTTATTTTAATTTTTTTCTCATTTTTTAGTTGCTAAATGCTGTTTTCAAGTTGTTTTGAGGCTATTTTATAGTTGTAGACGGGTTGTCCACTAAGGATTATAAGATATGTAAAATTAACATCACTAACAATATATTAATCTGTTCAAAAAGAAATCTTTGCTTGTATTTGTTAAAATAGAGTAAACCCATAGATTTCTAATCCGATTTTCATCTCAAATCTTATAAAGCATTACTTCTCCAATATTTTTTTATTTTTTGTTTACTGGAAATCCACTATCTCACAAATCATTAACAATTGTAATGGGTGTGTGTTAAATTTTATTTGTTTTGATTTTAAATAATTGGGTGATTATCAAGTTCTCTTATTCTTATTCTTCTTCTTCTTTATTTTGTTTTGATTGTTATTTCTGTTTTTATTGGTTTAATTTGACAAAAAAATATCAAGGGTTGTTTTGAGGTTATTTTGATATTATGTATTGTTTGTTGAATGTTGTTTTATGGTTATTTTGAGGTTGTTTTGATTTTTTTAGTTGCTAAATGTTGCTTTCAGGTTGTTTTGAGACTATTTTATCGTTGTGGAATGGTTGTTTTGGTATTATTTGTTTTATACTTAGTAAAATAGAGCTATTCAAATTAGTTATTTTCAGATTATTTTCTAGTTGTTTTATAGTTGTTGAATGGTTGTTTTGACATTATTTATCATTTTTTAGTTGCTAAAGGTTGATTTGAGGTTATTTTGAGGTTGTTTGTCCATAGTTTTTTTGCTTATTTCGAGTTTTTTTTACTCTTTTTAAATTTTTTTTTATTTCTTTAAACATTACAAATTTTTTAGAAATGAGTAAGTTAAAATTTTTAAAAGTAAAATATATGATTTTTTTAATAAATAAATTCAACAAAGCTTAAAATGTGGTGCCTCTATTTTGTTCTTTATAAAATATAGGCAAACAGAGCTATTCAAATGGGTTGTTCTCAAGTTGTTTTCTGATTATTTTCTAATATCTTTTGGTTGTTTTTAATTTTTTTATAACTCTATAGTCATTGTTTTATTTCTTTAAATATTACAAAATTTTGAGTAGATGAGTTAAAATTTTTAAAAGTGAGATATATGTGTTAGTGATTATTTTGTATTTGGTTGATATTAGAGATTATGCGTTATTAAGATTTGCAACTATTGGTGTAAATAAAATAGGTAACTAGTAGTTGTTTTATATGTAGATTCTTAATTTGATATTTTGTGCTTCTCTCCTTTTTGTTTACGATTATATTTGAAGAGCGCCGTATTTTTGAATTTTTTTCGCTGAAAAGTTTAATTTTGAGAAAAAAGTCAACCGTGTTTTTGAAATTTTTTTTTCATTTTTGGTTTATTTTTATAAAAATTCCAACTAAATTTCCACTACTTTAAGTTCACTAATTTGAAAATTCATTACCTTTCTTGCATAGAGTTAGAGGTTCTCAAGTAGGTTTGTAGGCCGTTTACTTTTTAGGTTCATAAATTGCCCCATTTGAAGGACACTGAGCTTGAAACACATCCACATGAAAAAGTAAATGGAGAGAGGTTTTGTCAAGTAGTTCTTGAGTCGTTTCAATTTTGAGGTCGAAATTGTCTCATCTAAAGGACAATGAGCATGGAAATATATCCACATAAAGAAGTAATTGGAGAAATTTTTTTGTCTTTTTATAAAGAAGGTGGCTCCTTGACGTAGTGTGTGGCTTGAATAATCAAAACACATTTAATTATTTAAACAAACAAATTTCAAATCCAGAGATTTAATTTAAAGAACAAAGTCAAAGCTTAATTAGATCGATAAAAATTGAATAAAAGCCTCCAAAACAAACCCTAACATAAATTATTTATAGTTTAGACCTAAAAGGACAAAATAAGAATATAATAAAATCCTAAAATAACTAAAATATATAAAAAACACTAAATTCAAAGTTGTTGTGGCCTGCAATTATAGCAGTAGGGAAAACCTGCGATTACATATTTTCTATAATTGCAATAGAGACAATCCCTTCGACGCTCGTCAAAGCTCCCCTTGATCAAAACACCCCGCGTTAGTTACCTCCTTTTATACAAAACTCGTCCTCAAGTTTATACTTCAAAATTGAAGATGTCCATATCGTAAAATAAATACATCAAATACTTCAAAGCTTTCTTCAAAAAACTTGATTCAAATTTTTCAATTTGTAATTTTGTTGCTCCTACAATCTTCAAAAGAGGATTAACGACAATATAATTGAAACTTGTGACTCTAAGAAAATCAACATACTCACCTGAAATTGGTTAGCTTTAATACTTGCCATCAATCTCTTTTTCAAACCATCATGAACTTCTTCTTCAATCTCCATATCAATTTCTTCTTTAATTTCTTGAGCCATCGAAAATACTTCTTTCAGTTCTTCCTCTTCTTCTCCAACTTAAATTGTAGATAACCATAGATCATCTTCTTCATTTGAAGTATTTTCATTATAAACCACTGGCACATTTTCAAGTATCTTTTCCTTTACCACTTCAATTTCAACTTTAACTTTCTCTATCTTTTCATTAATTTGGCACACCATATTTTTTTGGGACGAGATGGGCTCACGATCTATTAAAAGAAACTCATCTTCTAATAACCTCTTCATTATCAACCAAAAAATTTATCGGTGGTCTTCCTTCTTCCATCCTTTGGATTGTAGCCTCTTTCACCAAAAATAAGCATAACCCTTTAATTTAAAAGCCACCAACTTCACGCGTTCATAGTCAGAGATTTCAATTTTGCAAAAATTTGCTCCATCTCTATAATCCAATTTCCAAAAATATTAGCTTAAGGATTACAATCATAAAAAGGAAGATGTTCTATGTAAATTTCACATGTACGTGTTTTTGTAAAAATAAATCTATCAATAGGTTAGCCTCGAGCGACATGTCTTAGACTTTGCCTATTGTCTAATCGATATCTGTTGGCATCTATTGTTGAAACATTAGACACCGCCCTTTGACTCTGCCATACAGTTTTTCAAGCTCCCATATTCTGATCACTGCCATGAATACGATTGCTACCAATTCTACCACTTCTACCACTAGTGTAAGCCATCGATTGGGAGAAATCCGTTGTGATACCACTTGATGCAGTGTGTGGCATGAATAATTAAAATGTATTTGATTATTGAAACAAACAAATCTCAAATCCAGAGATTTAATTCAAAGAACAAAGCCAAAACTTAATTAGATTGATAAAAAATGAATAAAAGCCTGTAAAACAAACCCTAACATAAAGTATTTATAGTTTAGACTTAAAAAGATAAAATAGGAATAGAATAAAATTCCAAAATAGCTAAAATATATATAAAAAAACACTAAATTCGAAGTTGTTGTGGTTAGACAACCTATGATTGCATATTTTCTATAATTCCAGCAGTAGGAAAAACCTTCGATTACAGATTTTCTACAATTGTAGCAAAGACAATCTCGATGCTCGCCAAAGCTCCCCTTACTCAAAATGCCCCATATTAATAATACCACCTGACACATCGTGTGGCGTAAATAATTAAAACATGTTTGATTATTAAAATAACCAAATCTAAAATTCAAATATTTAATTTAAGGAACAAAGCCAAAGCTTAATTTGATTGATAAAAATTGAATAAAAACCTCCAAAATAAATCCTAACATAAAGTATTTATTTTATACCTAAAAGGACAAAATAAGAATAGAATAAAATTTTAAAATAGCTAAAATATATATAAAAAAAACACTATATTCAAAGTTGTTGTTGTTGGACAACCTGCGATTAGGAAAAATATGTGATTGCAGATTTTTTTGCAATTGCAATAGAGACAATCCCTTTGAGGCTCGCTAAATCTCCCCTTGCTCAAAATGCCCCGCGTCACTCCTTTACTTTTATTTTTTAAACTCGTTGCAATTAGTACATGTTGGAGCAATTCAAAAAACATAAATTTTCTGAAACCGATTCAAAAGTTAGAATATTTTAAAAATAATTTTTCGGAATCTAACCAATAATTTAAAATTTCATTCCAAATTGCTTTGAATTTTCCAAATAATTTTGGGTGGATATTTACAGTAAATGAAACTTTCAAAATAGTTCAGAATAAAGCCAAAATTTTAAATTTTAGGAAAAACTACGTAGTTTTAAAAAAATTGACATACTTTTCTCTTATTATTTTTATTTATCCTATAAAGTTATGTAGTTTTAATTAAAACTATAGAGTTTAAATTTTAATTTTTATATTTTTAAAGTTAATAATTAATAAATCAACAATAAAAATTATATTTTTTACATTAAATTAAATATATTATATTAATATTATTATTTTTTTTATAAATTTTATTTATAAATTTTATAATTTAAACATATAAGGAAATTAAGATAACTATAAGTTTCACTATAAAAATTTTATTGATAAATTTACATTTATTTTGTAATTGAAGCATGCACTGAAAATTGACTATTGCCAACACCCAAATTTTGGACTGCTGAAGAACACATTTAAAATATGACGATAATCACCAAACAACAGAAATGTACATAAAATATCAGTATGACAGAAGTTTGAATTAAAGCCAATAAAAACCTAATCCTTTAAGTCTATTAAGCCTAATAAAATAAAGTCTAAGATATATAGGCCCGGTCTAGCCTAATAAGGAAGCCCAGTTAATGAAAATGAGAATAAAACCTCATCTTAATGATTAAACTAAGTGAGGATAAGATAGAGTTTTACCCAAAAAAGATAGAATAAGGATTTATCTAGATAGGATGAGTCCCTATTATAAGATAAGATAAAAGTTTATCCTAAAAGATAATTAAGGTGATTTAATTTAAATAAAATTGATAATTATCTTTGTAATGTCCTCACCAAAACTTCTCCATTTACACACATAATTAAGGATTTAATGATATTAAAGGTATTACTTAATAATTACACCACAATATTTTAGTTATAAAACTTAATACAGCTCGAGTTCATCCTTATATTACATAAAAAATTTAATATCAATTTCTTTGTCGGCAATGTCCACTGCACTGACCTCTCTCCGCTGCTGGCTGAGCTGACACTAAGCACCTACACTGAAAATTTTTAAAACAAAGCGAGTGTGAGTAATTTCAAAAGGAAATTACCCAGTGAATGGATAATAAAAATATATTTAAAACTTTATTAAAAGAAGATCAGTAAAGAGTATTTCTCTATTCTCAAA
>CATIWO010486913.1:0-10786 GCA_949673435.1 Macaranga tanarius
AATGTGAAAATCCCAATTAATCACATTTAGTTCCCATAAGTCGTGAGTGACCCCTAACATAGATATTACGACTACCCAATTAGAAATGAATGCTTTATGTAGATCTACAAGAACCATCGAACATAATTACCGTTCACTTAATATCCCTTCATTACAAGATCCCGATATCGGCTAGAGTCATGGTTTAGCCAAACTCTAATTGCCTCAATCATATGACCTCATCTTAAGTTCAATTCTTAATAAAACATGACTTCCACTAGAAACTCTTTTCTAGCACCAAAACACTTTTCGGGTGAGTCGAGTTTGACCTGGCCAGGTACTTATTAATCAAGAATAACTTAGATAGCATAGGATCTTATCCCGGTTCACTCCAGGTAATGAATTCCATCTTGGCCAATCACTCATCCCTACATATAACCAACTAGAGCCACCATACACCATATACCCACACATGGCTAGCACAGGTGTGTAAGCGGTAATAAACTTTAACCAACCATATGTAGATGACCGTGTCGCCTCAGGTCAAAGGACCATATGCACCATTATGCCCAAGATTATGATTATTGACTTAAGTGAATATCCATGCAATCATAAATCTTATGTCACAGTTCGATCCACCCATCACATGAGTATCTACGTGTCTATTCTGATATCTCATATCAAGTAGCATGAGACTCACTACCTCCCACTATCGATATCACATACCGATCAAGGAAAATAGATAGAGGTGATAGTCTACAGATTAATACTACTCACATATTAATCCTATGACTATGAACATTTATAGTACATGTACTAGATAAGTTTGTCACTCATATTATCAACTCTTGATAATAAGCTTATCTAACATTGTACTAAGGGTAAATATTCAAATAAACAAATACTTTAATCCAAATGAATATTTCATTGCCATGGGGATAAATATACAATGTCTATATACATGAATGGCCATAGGGAACATCTACACTAACATTCTAAAGCTATAATATTTATACAGACTCTATATGTATGAGTTTAGTTTCATTCCTAACTAAAATTATACAATTTGGAAGTGTATGGAATTAATTATACATTTTTGAACACTAAAAGGTCATGCAGAGCAATCAAAGTGAGTAATAAAATGTCAAGCTCTATTAGACTACCGTAATTATAGATTCAACTCAAACTTAAAACATGAAATTTGTAAAAGACTCTTTAAAGTATTTCCAGCATTAAACTATGCTCCATTTGGAGTTATATAGCTCAAGTTATATTAAAAATACATAGACTATAATTTGCAGGAGACGGCACAACCATGTCTGGGGTCGTGCAAGTCATCTACTGCCAATCAAGTTGCGCACGGCCGTGCAAAAAATGCATATGGCCTTGCTTGAGTCCTGAAAATTAGCACATTAATCACACATGGCCATGCTAGAAAAGGTGCATAGCCATGCCTGAGCCTTGCACTCAGCCCTCTAAACACGCACAACCATGCGTTAAAGCCACACAGCCGTGTCAAAAGCATTTGCTAACCCTAAAACACCTCAAAAGTATACCCAAACACCAACAACCAATTTTTGAGTGTAATATATACAATCAATCATAAATTCAAGCATTCATAATCATATCCTCAAATCATCAATAGCATCCTCACAAATCAAGATCCATTCTCATACATAAAATTAAAGAACACATATCAACACACCATTCGGTATCTTCATCATATACTAACATATACATACGTATATATATATATATATATATATATATATATATAAGTCCACATAATTACAATCATTACTTCAAATTCTCAAAATCATCAAATCCTTGAATAAAAGAATGCACACTTATGATCATACAAACACTTGTACTCATGTTTCACAAATTCATATCTCATATAATCTTGCTGACAAACACTTAGCCAATCGACAAATCAACATTTCACATTATTGACGGTCACTCAACCAGTCGACATAATTAACATTACATATAATTGACAGTCACTTAGCCAATCGACATAATCAACAATTCACAATGTCGACGGTCACTTAGCCAATCGACATATTCACATTTCATATAGTCGATGGTCACAAAGCTAATCGACATAATTACATTTCTCATAATCGATGGTCACAAAGCCAATCGACATATCACATTTCTCTTAGTCGATGGTCACAAAGCCAATCGACATAATCACATATCTCTTAGTCGATGGTCACAAAGCCAATCGACATATCACATTTCTCTTAGTCGATGAGCACAAAACCAATTGACATAATCACATATCATATCCACATTTCCTCACAAACATAATATCATTTATATTCTCACATCAATCAATATTTACATATATAAATATACCATTCATATTTCCACATTATATTCATTTCACACCATTTTCAATAAACATAGTGAATCACCATTTAACATTCTCAATACAACACATTTCCATTAACTATTAAACCTGAATTCAATATTCTCACAATATATATATATATAAATGGCTTGCACAATTCACATAGTAACATAATTCACATTTAAATATGAGAATCAACACATATTTATATTATATCAATAATTACTTACCAATAAGTGCTTTTAACTCCTTCAAAAGCAAAGCTTCTCCTAGTGAGTGGTGTCCCCTCTATTCTTGTTAATGCCTACACATAATCATACATCAATTCACAAAGCAAACATGACACTTGCACTCATATGCAACTAGGTGCAACTTCATATTCAAGGTTCAATGTAATCCAATATAGCCCACACAAGTCCAAAAACCATAAAACTTATACTGAAGCTAGTCATATGAATTTACTACCAATTTCAATTAGAATTACTTAATTCAAACATGCGTACAACTATCTATGAATTTTTTTTATTAAAATCGGCCAAAATAGGGCTAATAGACTAAGTAGGAAAATGTCAACCCCTATTAGACAATCTTAGTAGCAAAATTAACTCAGGCTCAAAATACAAAATTATAGAGAACTCTCTGAAGTTTCTAGAACATCTAACTTTGCCTAATTTGGAGCTTGACAACTCCAATTATGATAAAAACGCTACGACTAAAGAAACATGAAAATAGAGCACTAATTCACAACATACAAAACCTAACTTCAATTAACAAAAACACATGCATAGCTTACCAAAATGATACTCCAATAGCTTATGGATCTCTTATAGCTCCCCAAAATTATTATTAGATGAGTAGAGAAAAATCAATTCTCCTAAAACCTCTCAAAATCACTCTTCTTCTCTCCCTCCCAAATCTTTACACTCTCTAAAAATATACACCCACACACATACACACGCAGATGCACACACACACATAACCAATCACAAATCACCAAATATAGCCTTAGGTGTTCCCTTACATAAATGCTAAATTATCACCAAAATAAAATACTACTAATACTCTTAATAAATATACATAAATATCACCATAATATCTCTTCACCCCCTTAATGAATTAGGATTATTACATAGTAATCCATAACTTTCTATTGTAACAAATTGGTCCTAATTTTCCTTACAAATAGGTCCCTCTCTACAACTTATGCACAATCTCAACTTAAATCAAATCCACTATCTATTATGCATAAATGCAATACACAAATTAGAAATATATATAATAGAGGGCGGATGTTACAATGTTGCTTTTCTTTAGAAAAGTGTCATCCATAACCAGAACCAGTCTGTAATATATCCATCCTGCTATTGATGTAGCAAGAGCTATGAATATATAGAGGAATGAGTTATCCTTTGTGGTTTTTAGCTAAACAACTGGCCCTGAATTTATTACTTTTAGCCTATGTAGAAAGCTTAGAAGAAGAGCATAAGATTCATTTAGTTTACCTATTAAAGTTTGATATGCTTTTTCTCGTGATCTCTAGGATTTTACGTAGCTTATATTGAGACAATATTCATCCTTCATATCTCTAATAATATCTATTGGTGTGTATATAGTTTTGATACTCTAATATTTTAATTTTATGTAGTCATCAAGTATAGATGTAGTTACTTATCATTAGTTTGCTAACCTGAGCTCTAAAGGGTAGGGGTAGTTGTTGTTTAATTTACAAACTATGAACATATATGTTTTGTCACTTCTTGAAGCCCTTATGTACCAACTGCATTTTTTATTTAAGCACTTTCCAACAAATTCTAGCTTGCATGATTTAATTGTTTTATATTGGAAATAGTTGTTAATGGCATAAGAACTTAGTGCTTTTTTAAAAGCCTGTTTATCCTTGTATTTTTTACCTTCTTGAGGTTTTAGTGTTGTTCCATTGTAGGTTATAGAGGAGTCTTCATTGTGATTTTCTGATTCTAATTCTTTATTATTGTTGTGCTCTTAGAAAATTCTTATACTTATAATATTTGCATAGTCTATAAAATCTGTGAGTACTTTTTAGTTGTTTACATTAGTTGAGCTTTCTTTAAATGCTTCATACCTTGTTGGAATTGGATGTGGTTTAATTCTTATTATTTTTTGGTTTGGCATGAAGTTATTTGTGCTTAGAGATTTTTTATCATTAATATTGATGCACAAAGGGAATTTGTGAAATCTAGTTGTTTCTTTTTCAGTTCCAAATAAAATAAAAGAGTTGCATTATTTTGTATTTTTAAAAGTGGATAATCTTCTAATACTTTGTACTGGATCTTCATGTTCTATCTTTATGAGTTCATACTAAGATGTTCCGATAAGATTTGAGATAGTTTTTTAAAGTTATAATTGTTTTGAAGAAGAATTCCATTGAGCTCAAAGTTGATGTAATTTATTTCTTCGTTCCCTTTGCCATTATGATGTATAAATACTAGTATGGTATCCATTATACATGCAATGAATAAAATATAAATAATAAAATAAGAAAGCTTCTGAGTATTTGTAGTTGTTGCTCTTTTTTGTATTTACTGAGGGTTGTTTTGAGGTTTTTTAAGGTTGTTTTTGTGGTATACTCTAAAGTTGTTTTCGAGATTGTTTGAGGTTATTTATTAGGTTGTTTTTGTGGTATACTCTAAGGTAGTTTTTAATGTTATTTGAAGTTATTTTTGGGGTTGTTTGAGGTTACTTTTAAGGTTGTTTTTTATGGTATGCTTTGAGGTTGCTTTGAAGGTTATTTTTATGGTATGCTTTGAGTTTGTTTGAGATTATTTTTAGAGTTATTTGAGGTTGTTTTTAAGACTTTCTGGTTTATATGGGAGGTTATCTTTGAGTTTGTTTTTAATGTCGATTTTGAGGTTGTCTTTAAGGTAGTTTTCTTGTTATCATTAGGTTTGGTTATTTTGGTTAATGTTTGGACGGTTAAAATGTGGCTATTTTGAGGATTTTTTTATGGTTGTTGTTGTTGCGTCTAATTTATGTTAATATCAGGATGAGTTATTTATATGAATATGCATGATTTTGTATTTTTATAAAAATTTATTGACAATTTGAAAATTTTGTAAAGATAACAATGTATATTTGAATGATGTAGGTTAAGATTTATACATACCTTGAATGTCTCTAGTTCTGGATATTGATTATATTTGTGATTCGATTGATCTTTGATTTTTGTTTTCAAAATTTGAGATACTTTGTTTTAGTTTAATCGATGATCGATTTCTTGTAGGTATCGTTGTTGTTTGTTGAATGCTTTTCTCTTAATTTGTTGTAGAGAGGTGATTGATGTTCTGTGTATGAAGATTTTGTTGAATTGTGGAGGTTTTTGGTTTAATCAATTTTTCACTTTTGGTTGATTTTGTAGTGACCGTATTTTTGATAAAATCTTTAAAGAAAATATATGTTTGAAAAAAAAAATCAACTATATTTTTTATTTATTTTCGTAAAAATCCCATTAATTTCTTGTTAGTCGAGCCTCTGCAAACCTTCATTTGATGCTTAATAATATATTAACATTAGAAAACTTTATTAATTTAAATTATATTTAATTAATTCTAATACAAACACTAATCTAAATTATGCTAACTTACAAATATTTGTCCCTTGAAATATAAAATTTATATCTTTTCATCTATCTATTTTGTATAAATATATTATTTATTCATTTCGTCAATTTTTCGTTAGTTGACATAAAATTACCAAAATAACGTTTGAAGTAAATACTATTTGATTATATTACATTATATTATTTACCCCTCATATTTAAAAATTATATTTTATTATTAAACTAATTTTTTTGTTATAATTTAACTATAAAATTGTAATTATATTCTTTAAATAAAAATATCAAATTCCTAATCCTAACTTTAATTTAATCAAAATTTTAACTAAATATCAATTGATTACTATCAATCTTTAAATATCCCTACTTAAATATTTACTTAGAATATTTATGTTGTATATAAAATTTAATCAAATAAATTCTTTTTTTTTAACTTTAAAATTTACTCTTTCTAGTTGAATTGTTAATTTTAATTGTTAGGTATATGAATTAAATTACTTAAAACTATTGTGTTTATTTCATAAATATAATTTATATATCAAACAATCTAAACTAACAAATAAATAAAAATTAGATATTAAAGTTAAAAAGATATCATAAATATCTTAAGTTAATTTTTAAGAAGAAATATTTTAAGAATAAGAGTTGTTATTTAATTACAATTTTGATTAGATTAAAGTTAAAATTAGCTATTTTATATTTTTAATTAAAAGATACAATTATTATTTTATAGTCAATTAATGATAAATTTAATATGAATTCTATCAAAAAAATAATTTAACGTTAAAAATTATTGCTCTAATTTGTGAATAGTAATAAAATTTAACTGATTAAATGAGTGTGTCAGAGGTAATTCATCAATGAATGTAATTAATGCGCTCAACTTTTATCAGCTTGTGAGCACCTAAATTCCTTTACCACAATTCTCTTAACTTGCAAAAATGCGAGAATGAAAATAAATGAGTTTAACAAAATATTGAAGTTGAAGGATGAAACTTTGAATTATAAACAAACAATATAGCATATGGATTTATGATTAATAAACTAAAAATAAAAATGCTAAAAGTTGATATGATAAGCTGATGATATTGATGATATTAACAAATGATAAAATGGATCATATTAACAAAAATGAAATTGAAAACAATTATGACAATGACAATGAAAGTGAACAATCAACAATTTGGCTAGTTTGTGTGTTTTTGCTTATGAGTATAGAACTATTCTCCCTTTTACAAATCTTTACTTTTGATATTTATACATGAATTTTAATGGCTCCTTCTAAATTCTTTGTCCATGTCTTATAGTTTTGCACTCACTTTCGCTTACTTTTCCTAGTATAGGCAACCACCTATAATTGATTTCAACATTCTCTACTTCCTCAATATGTTAAAACAACTTCACACTTTTCTAGCATCTATATTCATCATGGATCATACCGAATTGTCCCTATAATTCTTGGGATGAACTCATTGATGAATTAGTAGGCCAATTTTTTCTTTAATGGGCTGAAGTATTCTCGATGGACTAATGGGCTAAATTCCTCTAAGTGGGCCTAAAAGTCCATATGCAAAAATCTTATGTTAACAATCACTCTATGTGTATATAGTTTGGATACAAGTTCAATCCATATATATGTATGTATGTGCTTCCTCTTTCATTTTAATCAATGTTGAACATCATAATGAAGCCTCCAGTATAATATACAACTTTAAATGATTTGTTTTGGGAATATAAAGAACCTAGAATAAATGAAGAAATTAATACTCGATGGTGGGAAGATAAACAAAAGGAAAAGTCTCTTCATGCGCCCTCCTCTACTTTAAATCTAATTAAACTAAAACCACTTTCTTTTTGCTCTAAAAAACCCTTTAAACTCTATTTTTCATATTCAAATTTTAATAATTCTATCAAACTATGTGCATCCCACAATCCATCTTCTTTTGGAAGTCATACCACCAAAACAAACTCTAACAACCTTATCTCCTCTGAATTTAATTTCACTTTAAATTCAAATTTCTCAATAAATAAGGATAAGCTTTCACCAAAAATCCTTTGCCCCATCCCTTCTTTCCTACTTCTCCTTATAAACCTAAATTATCTCCCAAAATAAAATGGAAAAAATGGTATTAGGAAGTTTAGCGCCGGTAAATGAAAAAGACATTGTCATCGTACTAATTCTATCTCCTTCTCTTTATCTTTCACCTCTTCCTCTACTGACTCCAACCTCTTACTCTTTTATCAAAAGGAACTTCTCCTCATCATTACTTCACAAAGAATCAATCTTTAAAAAATAGAAAGAAAAGAGGTTAGTGTTATAATATCGACATTCTTGGGTTTGTAAAAAATTTGAATAATTTGGCTGAATATAATTTTAGCCATTATTTGGCCAATACAATTTCCCAATTAAATTTTTAAATAGAAATGGAATGGGATGATTTCATGAAAATTCAAAGAAAAGAAATATTTTTGGGTGAAATTTTGGTTTTGTGTGATATGCTTGTTTGATCAAGAGCTTACCAGTTTCCCCTATAAGAAGAATTCTTTAAATTTTTGAAAATGTCCAAGGTAAAGTAGAATTTAGACTCATGCTTTTTTTTTTTACTTCCCTTTAGTACTTTTACCAATTAGCTCTATTTTCAAGAATTAGATTCGCCAATTCAATCACAGATGCTAGAAGAATTTAGAGAAACTACCATTTGAGTAAGTCTTTCATCTTCGTTTTCTTTTAGCTTGCTATTTTGAATATTTGCCTATTTCTTTTCTATTACAGTGCATGTGCGAGGATGCCTTGCTTTCTCCTCCTACTTCCTTTTTGCCAACTCACCTCACTCTTAAGTAATTTTTGCTTCTCAACATATCATATATAAGGTGATACTAATCTCTTAATGCTAACCAAATTTTCTTATTAAACAAAAAATGGATGCCATTAAGAAATAATAATGAAGCAATTTTGTCTTACTTACCTTTCTCAGCTTTGGATGTTGTCATTTCTACTTCTCCTTTTCCTTTATTCAACTTGGGACTCTTTTACTTAAACCATTAGATGTGGCTAACATGAAGTCTTGGCATAAACCAAATGACAAATGGAAAACTTCATTTCTCCTTTTTCCTTTATTCACACAAGATCCTTTACTTGGGACTCCTTTACTTAAACCATTAGATGTGGCTAACATAAAGTCTTGGCATAAACCAAATGACAAATAGAAAGCTTAGATTAATCGACTTTCTCCTTACATTCAAGTGGATTAGGATAGAGTGGGCATTTCATAACTCATTGAAATGAGTAAACTCAGATCGTTTTTATGTACTGAGCTTATTTAAGATGCTATACAATTTTGGTCTTTAAGAATCAATTCATTTGTGTTGCCTTATGGTATTGTCTATATCCCCCTTCAGGATGCCTTTATCTTTACCGAATTGCCTATTCTTAAACTAGATGCCCATTGCTTAATAGATCCTTCATATCCTTCTCTACCAAAATTCCTCCCACATGCTTTTAATCCTCTTTCTTGCCATTTTATTATCAGTGTTCAATATAATAGTCACAGACAACCTTCAATCAAAGAGTATATTGAATTCATTTAGGTCCTTCTCACTAATTTCATAATATGTTCAAGTTCTAGAAATCCAAGTCTTGACTATATTTTTTTAGCTCGAGTGCTAGTAGGAGGTAAACATGTCACTTTGGGCACCATTCTTCTTATAGAGACCTTTCACTCTCTTTGAAACTATGTCTCTAAGAGCCATTTTTAAAATTTAGAGGTTCTCTCTAGCTTGTTCAAGTGTGGCTCCTTGCTTATTTTTTGAAATTGAAAGACTTCATACTAAATGCTTCTCATATTGACATATCATTGATGGAGTACCAAAGCCAACATCTATTCCATGATTTATTTTTTTTTGCAATCTCGAGGTAGACCGATAGCTTTATATGTCCAAAGATGAAAAGATGCATAACCCTTAGATCAAATTTTTCTCAGAGCTTCGTGGTGAAGAAGGTATGTAGACTTTGAATTTGAAACAATTTTACACTTTTATCTATGGCTGGATATTGATTCTTAGTGGAAGCTTCACTTTTAGTTCTTTTAAACCATCTTTAAATTTTGAATATTATCTCCTAAATCTCTGGAGTCATTAATTTTGTTTGGCTCAACTCATGTTTTATACCCATTTTTTACTTCCTCGATTGCTTGTCACTCTTTTGAGAATAGATGTTTTGATTATAGTATGTGAATATGTTGATTTGCCTTGTAATTTGGTAATTACTAAGTAAGAAAATGTTACTGCCTTCATTGCTTGGTGGTCATTGTGGTTTTATGAGTTTGTTCCTAAATTTTGCGAGGCTAGGTTACTAGGTATAATTGATTTTTACTTAAATTTATTTTGCCCTTGATTATAGCTCAATTGATTCTCACCTAAATTAGCCATTGTTGGCCCTTCACTTATTTATTAGCACTTGCTCAAGCATTTCCCATGTAGTTGGAAAATATCATTTGAGGTACTTTTTATTGATGAATGATGTGCTAATAATCTGCAAGCATACAAAATCGTATCAAGTAGTAAATAAAGATATTGTCCCACAGAGATTTTGGTGATGGCTACTGTCTTACTTACAGTGTTTGTTTGTTTAGACAACGAAATAGAGTTTGTAATTTTAAGTAAATAAAACTAAACTAAATGAAATTAAAAATACAAATAAAATTCAGATTTAAAAGACTAGGATTTTCTATTCCCAATTGACCATTAAAAATAGTTGATTACACCATTAGGTTTTACACTAGTTTTGATTCATCTTGAAGGGATCTTAAGAATTATAAACCTCCCTCTCGGATATAATCTATAATTAAATCAGAGGTAAT
>CATIWO010487060.1:0-18051 GCA_949673435.1 Macaranga tanarius
AAAGGAGCAGAGATTGTGAACTGCAAAAGGTTCAAGTATAGGCGCTTAGCAGAAAGAACTGACCATCTTAAGTAGCCCATGGTCCCCATGGTCCAATCAGTGTATTGTTAACCTCTTTTGTTATAATATTTTCAGGGATTCACGGTTGACATGTCCGAAGCATCGAATTGCAGTTTCAGTGCTTGACAGGTCAACTCCTGCCTGTATGCACAGGGAACTGTCAAGTGTACATTTCCCATTTAACAACTTAATAAGAGCCTGGCTCGTCCGGGATTAAGAAGCGAGTCTGACATCCTCCACCCCTACAAGAAAATAAATAGGATGAATCTCAGCAAAAGAGGCACAGCCTCATCGTGTTTTTAGCACATTATTTGAACATCATCAGCGATGTCCCCTTTTTTCTTTTCTTTTTCACTCTTTTTCTTTTGAAAAAAATGCAATCCCAAATATTTCATACTTGACTGGTAAATGGCCAAGCTTCATTATTTCTTGAAAAAAGGAAATTTAATGTGCAAAAAGGAAAACTAAAAATATCAACTTCTACTTACCTGTTCTGCAGCTTTACTTTTAAAAGAACCATACAAAGATGAGACCATTTTACATGACTCAGCAATATGAGCCTCAAGATAATTAGCTGAGAGAATATATTTTGAATGGTCACGTTCTCGTTGCTTCAATGAAGACGACTGAATTTTAATTGATGAATTTATGAAGTGCAAAAGCACATGGGCCTGCCATACAAGATAACAAATATTGCTTGTACATACAAAGAGAATATTACGTAGTTAACAAGCATACAACGTAAAGCAATTATATCTTACATGGAATGCTGCTTTTAGAATATCATCTGACTTTGCTTGATCCTTGAGCAATGCATAAACCTTATCCTTTGTTGGGTTGTATGTCACTATGTATCTCTCTTTCTGTAACCAATTAACAAATAAGTTCAATGTTTAAAAACAAAGAATCTGTTAATCCATAATGAAACAAACAGATTTCTCCACTTAAATTTTGTTTCTCTCTGGAAGGTGGCATACCTCGAATAGAGGCTCTATGGCAAGATATGCACTCGGGTCTTGAAATGCATCTTTCAGCCTTGGTCCTGCAAAACAGTGGAAACAAACTCTGGAATTAAATCAAGAACTTCACAGTTTTTTACAAAAATTATGTTTGCGAGACAAAATTTATAGCTTTGTGTACATACCTATAACAATGGGCCTCTCCTTCAACCATGGGAAGCTGAATACCTTTTCCCCCGCATTCCCTTCTTGCAATGAGGGTACTCGCCCTGTGCATGAATAATGCAGAACAAGTGTGACAGAATAACAAAGCATTGATTATGTGTTAAACATGATTAAAATTTCAAAGTAACCATGAGCAATCACATGATATGTTTAAAAGAATTGTAATGCTATTGCGTGAGCATGTGAAGCACTTCATCTAACCTGTCTTAAGAAAAGACTCCACTGCCACACTAAATCTGGCCCGGTTCAAGGTGTGCAACACCACAGATTTAACCTATCAATAAAAACATCAAGGTGGTTAGCAAAACTGACCTCTACCCACAGAATACTGGCAGGCATGTCCAAAACCTATATTAGAATCTCAACACAATCTCACCTCTTGGTAAGAGCTGAAGACATATCCACATGAAAGGAGGGCAAATGTGGTGACCAAGCTTGGATTTCTTTTTGAAATCAAAATGCTAAGGCCAGTTCCCAGCTTCACAGGACATAAGACAATGTACATTAACATTAACTGGAATTACCAACATAGCAATGTAATCTATACAAAGTACAGATTGTATAGATATTACACAATACACATGAAACAAGTCCCAGAAGCAAGATATTCAATACAACGAATTTTGAATAAATTTATGCTTATTTGGCTTCAATAAAGTAGAACATTACCCCTCAAATCCACCCTCAAGGGGTCAACGACACTAAACGTACCATCTTCTTCATTAGCATTTTTCCTCATGAACATAAGTTTGTATGTTTGAAAAGGAATTAAAGAAAAGAAGCACATTGTGTTGATTAGCATAAGTAACTCCTACCCACAAAAAACCAGGAGACATGACCAAGACCTATAGTTCTACAAATATGTTTTAAGCAATCTTCCAGTTAAAAAATAAAACGAAAAATTAAAAAAAGTACTTCTTTCAGTTACACATATCCATGTAAAAGCCTTTTTTTTTTATTGGATATAACCACATCCTCAATCCTATGAAATTGATAACACAAACTTCATATTTTAAGGGGATAAGCCTACCAAATCTGCAAGATTGCCAACACATTCTCCCTTAGCAGTGACATCCCCAATATTCTCTCCTTTAGCAAAGGCTTTGTAAATTGGTGTTCGAGTTGAAGTTGATGTTACAGCTGCAACATTCTAGAATTGAGCAATAAAGAATATGAGGCTTGAAAGCTGGCTCAATCATGCAAATATTTCCAGGAAAAAAAAAGCATTGATAGAAAAAAATAGCTAAGTAAACCTTTGCCACGTTGGCAGCACAAGCCAAAGGGAGAAAAAGATGTGGCACAGTTGCAGTTGCCAACTCCACCCCAGCACCCAATTCCATGAGAAGATCACCCGCAAACCGCAACTACAATGCATTGGATGTCAGAAATGTTGAGCAAGAACTGAGCACAATTCGTCAAAACTTATTAATTATACCTGCTTTAGGTCATAATCAAATTTCCTTCCTTGTCGTGCAAAAAGCATTTTCCCTACTCGACCAGCACCATCCTTCAAAAAGTAAAATAACACTTTGTTATTCTGGTGATACTCAATAAAGATTGCAATGTCATGCTCAGACATCAATATATAGAAACAGCAAGAAATTTGAACTCACAACTGTACATTCTCTATTCAATGCCCACAAGTAAAAGACACAATAATGGAATCGGACATCACCAGAAATTCACAAACATGCTATGTCAAACTATTCTAATTTCCCATGTGGATAGGTATGATATGTAAGCTTCTAATGATAAAACCGGAACTACAAACTGAAAACATTAAGATGCATCTAAAATACAACACTGATCTAATTGCATCAATACCTTGAAAAAATCTTTGATGAAATCCTACGAGCACCTCAAACACTAGGGTGATTCTGTCTATGTTTCCAAGTCCTACGAACTCTTTCTGGTTTTGCTTAAAAACCCAAAAAATAGAGTTCGTAGGACTTGGAAACATAATTTACTGTTCTTTCGAATAACAACCACAGGACAAAACAATAATATCCTGTTCATTAAATCTGAATATACCAAGATAGCCAGTTCAAAATATCCTCTAACAGGTGAGCTCTGAGCACTAATTGACCTGCTCATGGTAAAATGTGAAGATGCCGTGCATCCTTACCTTGAGAATCCAATTAATAGCAACAGCACCAGGTATAGCTGTGTTTTTAGAGACTCCAACTGAACTTAAAAGGGTTTTTGTAGTGAAAACACCCATTGCTCCACCAAAGAAGTGCTACATTGAAAGCCAAAACATCATTCAAGCACAACAATGTAATCAAGAGGTACTTAAAGAAAAGTGAGCCAACACAAGGCACATTCAATAATTTCAAACATGAGCTTGGTTCATCCCTTGAAATGCTCCATAACAACTGGCATCAATGTTTTTATGGAAAACAAAATACCTTCAAAGCTCTCCAAGTCATGTACGGGACATAAGACGGAGTAACACTATCAGGAAAACCTTCTGGCACCACATAGGATCGTATGAACGACATTAATTCCTGCACCAGAAATTCAATACATATTGTTAAACACTTAAACTCAATTCACCTCAAACGATAAAATTGATTAAAGTTGTAAGTTGTTATATGGAAAATCCGTAATTTAGACCCTGAACTTTGCTACATTTCCCTGTTGAGCCCTAAAAGGAAAACATGTACCATTGAGCCGTGTATACGACAATGTGTATACGTCATCAAACTAATATTATTAAAAATAACAAAGCATATTTGCCCTTTCTTCTATGTAATTCTAAAGCTGCCGCAGACAAATATATACGTAACCCAAATGTAAATTAGCCGTCATGGCGAATATCATACAATATGTTCGGAGACCCTAAAAATCCAGAACTTTATTCAATTATAGTCCCTGAAAGTAGCATTTAACTGTGGATTTCAATTCCAACAACTTAGACAATAATTTCCATATAATTTCAAATCTAATGATTTTTTTTTTTTGGGGAACAAATTCAAATATAATGAATTGCATAGTAAATTACATTGCTTTCAAAAACACCTAAATTAAATCTATTTCTCTTCATTTATTCTTTTCCAAATAAACAATCCTAACCTTAAACCTAATATTCTCCTTGTTTGGGAGGATCCTTATTTTAATCAATTCTCATTTAAAAATCCATACTTGCAACAATAATTCAACTTTCTTAAAAGAAATTAAATCATGCCAATAAAAAATTAACATTATTTCGCACGAATTCAATTCAATTCAATTTCTACACATTATTTATTCCAATTTCCAAACACAATGCCTATCAATATCAAATTTTATCCATTTCCATCACTAAAAAATAAGAAATTATTATTATTTTTTATTAAAAAAAAAAAAAAGTGAATTCACGGACCTCAACAGGCGCTTGAGGAGTCTGTAAACTAACAGACCGAAACGAATTCTTCTTAAACCGACCAAATCTATCATTTTCCGCTACGTATTTCCACCTCCGACCATCAATTTCCTCGCAACAAATCAATCTCAAACTCGAATCAACAAATTCCTCTTCTACAAGCCCTAATTTTCTACCACTACTGCTGCTACTTCTACTTCTATCAATCAAAGAAACCGCCGACGACGACGACTCCTCCGGAGACGAAACCACCGGCGCCGAAGCTAAATTAGCACTAATACGCAGCGTTTCACGGACGAGAAGACGCGCCTCCTGAGACGACGTCGTATTAGTTAATGTCTGCGCGGTTGGGTTCGGTGATTGCTTGAGTTTCATCGGAGCCATGGCGAGAAATTAAAATTAAAAAATTAAAAAATTAAAAAATAAGAGTTAAGGGAGTGTTTGGCTTGGGGTTTTTTAAAATTATGGGAAGGAAAAGGGAGGGGTGAGCAGGGATTTAAATGGAGAGAAAGGGTCCAAAGGGAGCATTGGAAATAACGGAGGAGATGACGACATTGTGTTTTTTGGAAGGATTTGGCGTGAGGAAGGAAATAAAGAGGCAGGTGGCCTACAATTTTTTTTTTTTTTTTTGTGCCAAACGGAGCAAATGAGGTGGAGAGAGAAGAGAGAATCGTGATGACAGGAAGGAACTAAGCTGGAAAGAGGAGGAGAAAAGTTTTTAGAGTTTTGATTGTGTTGTGGTGTGTTTGGGATTTTAGAAATTTTGTAGGCTAATAAAAAACCATGTTTTTTTCTTTAATTTTCATTTTTAAATTTTAAAAAAAAAACCTTTTGTTAATTTTTTAAATATTTATTTTGTAAAAAAACTAAATTTATCACTAGTAAAATATGTTATTATTGAGGTTCTCAAATTATGTATAAAATTATATGATTCTATTTTGGATTTTTAATGGAGATTAATACATTGTTTACAATGAGATTTTAAAAATAAGAGTTAAAATTATATGATGTAAACGAAGTTAAATTTTTATTTTATTTAAGAGTTAAATTAATTTTTCATTTTATTATTTTAGCTTTATTAATATTTTATATTATTCTTAAAACTTTATTGAGTGTAAAAGAATAGTAAATTGAGATTTTAATTTTAAATTTAGAAAATTTCACATTAATTTTTTATTGGTGCTAAAATGTATTCGTATTTTATTTTATCTTTATTTGCATATATTTAACTGATTTTTTAATATATCAACAAGCAAAAAATATTTATATAAAAAATTATATTATTAATTTATGATGCTTTTATGGTTCAATTCTAATTGAATATGATTAATAAGAATTTCGTAAATTTTGGATATTAATAATTTAGATTAAAAAATCACTAATTTATACATACACATTATAATATATTTTAAAAAGATGCTATTTTTTAAAATTATTTAACTTTCCTCGACTAAGAAAGAAAGCCAAAAAAATCATAATTTAAAATTTCTCAACTACATTATGAAAATAGTTACTAGTTAAAAAGTATTTTATTCATGTTTCAAGTAAGAAAATAATTAAAAATTTAAAGAAAGAGAAATGCATTTGGATCCAAAAGAAAAGGGTTGAAAATTTTTAGGAAAACACATAAAACAAACAAACAAACAAGGTCCTAGCTTTTAGTGGAGTGGGAGAAAGGCAACCGACCAACTTTTTCTGTCACTTTCTTGAGAAAAAAAAAACACAGAGAAAATAGAGCAGTGACTAGCGAGTGTTTGTACAGGGAGGCGAGAGCCACCCACACAGTTGCAGTGAAGTGCATCTGGGCCCTTGCTGACATGGTGACGGCTTGGGTTATGGGAGTTGCATGCTACTGACTATGCATGACACGTGTTATGCTCTCGTTGACAATCATTTGAGTGACGGTTAAAGCTGGAGAGTTCTTAAGCTGTCTGCTATCTGATGGTTCCACGTGGCATCATAACTTCAGCTTTCATAGAAATATCTGTTTTTTCTCCTGTCACTAGGACTAAGCGCACGTGCATTACAGATCTAATGGACTCAATCCAATTCTTTTTTTTTTGGTGCTTAAAGTTTCACATTTATTTATTTTTATAATTTTTTTAGCTCGCAAATTAATCTAAGCCAATTAATTTTTATTTATACTTTATAAAATTATTAAAAATATTAACTATATAAATAAAAATATTAAAAGTTAAGTTAATAAAAAAAAATTTATAATTCATCTATTCCGATACTAATAATAATGATACGTCCCCTTCTTGATAGCCTGATGGCCAAGGGTGGGGACATCTGGATAGAAGGACGGGATTCGATCCTCCATCTCACAGGAGCCCTATAGGGCTAGATTAATAAAAAAAAAATAATAATAATACATATTTGTACTTCATTTAAAATCTACTATAAAAAATCTAATAAAATAACTATAGTTTATTTTGCAAATTTATATAAATAAAACTATTTGCTATATTTATAACTATAAGTATAAAATAATTTTTATTTTTATATCATATATATTATTGGTAATATTTAATTAAATAACTTCATCAACTATTTGATGTCAAACTAGCTATTACTAGTATTAGTTATCAGCAATAATTTAGCCAAATAGACTCTTAATTTATTGAAACTTAACACTTATAACTCTCCAATACCCTCAATCCCTCTCAAATTTCAAGTGTATCTGATCCAACTCAAAATTTCCTCAAGGTGATAATTTGATGACTAAGTAAAAAATAAATTAAATTAAAAAAAATACTCCATATGTGAAAAAATAAAATTCAAAATCACTAAAACTAGAATTTTGATTAGTTGGACTTCGACACTTGTAACTTTCTATTGCATCAATATATATCTTAACATTGTTGAATTTTTAAAAAAAGTAATCATTTCTTCCAATAAATTTGTTCATACATTAAGCGTTGTAGTTAATTTATATTCAAATTGAATTAAAGAAATATATGTGCATATATTAATTGTTGTACTTATCAATCACTAAATAATTTAATGAATCTGTTATATATTCACCAGTACAAGATGATAGCTACTAAACAAACAAAGGCTCCTCTCTCTCCGTCCCCAACATTAGCACATTTTACCAATCTCTTCTGTAAGTAGTGTGCTTTAGACTTGTGAATTGTGAATTGTGATACACATGGTTTTATGACTTTGTGGGTTGTGAGTCGTGACCATATGCATTAAGACTATAAACACATGACAAATATGTTTTCTACTTTATCACGTTGCTTATAGTCTAACATCACTACCAAGTTGAAGAGATGTTTTAAACAGTGCACATGTTCAGTTAATCACAATAAAAAAAAAAATACTATATTTTACAAAATCATTTTCAACTTTAATTTATCTCGATTTAGTAATTTATATGCGTTTATAAAAAGAAATTATATCAATAAGGTCTAAAAGTTTTAAGTTTAAATTCTAGTGGGGCAATAGTAACATTATATATGTGTTTACCTGTCTCCCACTGGGATATATATATATATATGCTCATATGTGATGTAATAGTAATATAATAGTTAGTTGTTGTAGTTTAGTGATAGTTACATTGTTAATCAATTATTGTAGTCCTCAAAATGTAGGGTTGTATCTGGAGTTGTATATGACCAAAAAGAATTACAAAAAGAAATTAATAGAAAATGAAGTTGCAAAAAGCGAAGATAATGGTGCCAAGCAAGTTGATACCAAAAATTTTTGTGAAGTTGTCCATATTTGTAATAGATAAATGCTTTAACCTTTTTCATACAAGTTGTCACGAAAAGCACATCCTTAATAGATTAGAGTTGCCAAAAATAAGGTCAGATTATTAATTCTCAATTCATCAGTTTCAGTCACTATCTTATTAAAAATGAATGGTCCTATTGTCCACAGCTAACATTGCAACATTTATGGGCATCTCTAATTTGGTAGCAGTATGTAGTTGTCCTCAATTTTAGAATTTTTCTTGTAATAAAAATCAAATTTGTGATGGAGAATTTGAGAAAATGAAAGTTATGAGTTGGATTAATAATAACTTCTCCCCTCTTTTCAAAACTCTAGTGCAAATCATCAAAAAAAAAAGAAATTTTAAAATGATAAGATTGAGACTTTGCCCATTTAAAAGTAATAAAAAAAATAAGATTATTTTCAAAAAAAAAAAAATATATGATCTTTAGCGATTTAATCACATCTTTTTAATGTTGGTAAAATAAAATACCAATTTATAAATATTAACAACTCGAAATACCGATAGATAATCTGATGATTGTTTTATGACGTGGCAGTCGGATTGTACAAATATTAATACACATTAGAGAGCAATCAATACACATCATAAGATTAAATTCCACGTTGAAATGCACCGTTTGATAACAAAATTAAACGTTTGTTTTTCTTTTTCTTCATTGTTTTCTTCCTCCCACCACCATCGTCTTCTTCGTTTTTCAATTAGGGCTCAATATTTTTCAAGCAAAAATCAAATGTCAAGCAGCACAGGCTTAAATCAAAGATTACTTGACTCCAAGAACACATATTCAAGCTCGATCCCTCAAAAACATTGTGCCCATGAGATCCCAACAAGCATATATACATCAATGACAAATGAGAATCCGGATAAACAACTCTACAAATGTTCCCTTCGAAAGGTAATATGATTTAGGCTTTTACAAAAATTAATGTTAGCAGAAATTTGGTACAGTACTTTAATTGGTCTTATGATTTGATTAGTATTGTGTTTTCATTTGTTTGGTAGCATTATAACTGTGGGTATTTCGAATGGATTGATTCGAAAATGACACAGCAGCAAAAACAAGTTCTGTTGCAGCTGAAGGCTGAAAGAGACAAATATAAGGACACCATTAGATTATTAAGAGATACTAAGTAAAAGTGTCTGACAAATTGACAATTACAGAGAAGATAAGGGCTGAAAATAATGGAGCTATGGGGAAAACTCAGGAGGATTACAATGTTTTGTATGATATGTTGGAGAAATAAATTGAAGATCATTCTAGAAAAGAGATAATGTTGAAGTATGAGAACTAGAAGCTAAAGGTTGAAGTGAACAGATTAAAAGCATGGATAAGGTTTATGGTGCTGCTGATTATTTATTTGATTGCATTGTTGTATGCATTGAAAAGTCCAACTTTTGGGAAAAAAATGATGTCTGGTTTGTAAGTAGTTAGGTTATGATATTAGGGTATGTATTAACAGTGTTAGGATGTGAATTAGTGTTGATGTTAGCTAATTTCAGTTTGTTAGTTGTCGATGTGGGTTTAGTAAGACAGCAATTCATTTCCTGAATAGGCTAAACCTGTAATGGTATGTTAACATCAATGTTAATATTAATTATAAATTTCTTTGTACCTCACTTAAGTTCATTGTGTAGCTTACATTATTTCTCAAGAAAATGCAACAAAAAAAAATTAAAGTGAATTGAAGAACAAGTTAAAAAAAGTTGGCATACACTGTTTCATTTGTGCTCATAGCATCCAAAATGAGTACAATTACATAAAATCTAAACACAGTTAATCCATACCTGCTTATGTTGAACAAAAAATAGACAACAATTGGAAGCACATTTCCAATATACAACAAAATTACATCCAACGGTAAAACTCAACATAAGTTATCCATGACTTAGCAGAATCAGTTAGACTGATGAGTAGTACTCTCTTGTGTCCCTATTGACTGCCCTCTTCCTTGTCCTCTTAAAGTCCTTTTTGACTGCCCTCTTCCTATAGTAGATGAAGCAGTACCAGTTTATGAGGCATTTGCATTTGATATATCAGACCTTCCTCATCCTCTTCCTCATCCCCTTTCACTACCTCTGCCAAATGTAACTGATTTTGTAGCTTCAGTGGTAGCTCTTGAGCTAGAAATAGTTTTAACTATTTTTTCACCAAGTAGCTGCACAAGGATACAAAATACAACACAACCAGGCATGAACCATAAAACAGCTAGAACGTAGTCCATACATCAACCACACACAACCAATAAACTCAATCATCAAACGAACCAAAAAAACCAAGCATCAACCACAAACAACTAGACATTAGTCCATACATCAACTACAATACAATTAGGCATCAACCACATAACATTTATCAATAAAGTCCATACATCAACCACAACACAACCAGACATCAACCATAACACATTTACCAATAAAAGTTCATACATCAACCACAACATAACCAGACATCAATCATAATACATTTACCAACAAATTCCATACATCAACCATAACACAACTAGGCATCAACCATAAAATAACTAAAAATTAGTCCTTCCAATAAACCACACAACAACCAGCCATCAAGCATAAAATAACAAGATGTTAGTCCTTCAATTAAAAAAAAAAATATTGACCCTTATATAAATGTTCCCAGTGCCTTAAAAAACTCTAACTTCATGCCTTTGTCTCATCTGCCAAGTCAACATAAAAAATTAATGCCAATCACATATACACCTCAAATTTCATAATATATACAACATCAAAAATTAATGCTAATAAAAAATTAGTACATGTTTTTTCTCTTTATTTTTATTTGCCAAATCTAATGCTATTTGTTGACCATTTACAGTTTTCCTACTCTGAGCTGATATAGTACTTGCACCATGAGAAGTTGACCTAGTTGCAATTGGTCTACTTGGCTCACTTGACCTGGCTAGAACTGGTCCACCACTTGGAAGTGGTGCACTTAAATTTCTTGGACCATCTGTTGCAGTAGGTCTGATATGATCTAGTGCAATGCTTGTATTTGAATTTGTTTTCCTTGACTTTCAAGGCCTTCCCTGCTTCAGCTGCACATTATAAACTCTAATAAATAGATGTGAAGTCACTGTATTTATAACTGACATCAAACAACAACATATATTTATACTCACAGTGTGCTTTAGAAGTCTTTAGTAATCTGGATTATTGACATTCTTACATGTACGCTTGTTATGGCCAACTTGCAGACATACTTGATAGGTCATAACAATTCCAGCCCTAGTTAGCTTCCCTGGATGCTTTGGATCCTCATCAGCTGCTCTTTTTCTCTTCACCTTAGGTCTGCCAGGCATCTTTTCTGAAGTGTGGTGGTTTAATGGCATAACTATCACCTTGGGCCATATATTTGCACCATTTATGGGCTCAATACCTTGAGCAAAAGTCCTTAAATAATTCTCGACTGTAAAATATTTATCAACAAAGTCTGTAGGATCCCTATTCATAAAATGAATACCTACAACTACATGTCATATGCTTCAAATCCATAATAAATTTATCTGTCCCAATTACAACTTGAAATTTCTCCATAACAGCATGTTTGACAGTACATAATCTACTATTGTACTTAATACCCTCTAGTTTTATTCTAATTATAGGGCATAAAATATCTAAAATACTACTCATGTCAGTCAATTTTTTATGCATCCTCTCCATCAATGACTCTTTAATATCCTCTAATATGTCTATAATAGGTCTGCCCCTAGCCTTAACTACGTAACCATTGAAGTTTTCACAGACATTGTTATCTATCATATCAAATTTTGGCAACTCACTAACATATAACTTACAAAACTTTTTTAGATCCCTTTCCAAAATATTTGCATGAGCAGCTTTATTTTCATTCTTTATTGCTTCCAACTCAGTATTGAATGTTGCTTTATAAGTACTCCTTGCAGCCTTCCAAAATACATTTTTCAGTGTCTACCCTAGGTATTCCTTCTTCCAATTGTAGTAGACATGTCTGGCACAGTTTCTATGTTCAGCATTTAGTGCGAACTTCTAAATCGCATTGATCAAACCTTGACACATACATTAATAAGTTACAATGAGAGAGAACCAATAAACTGAACCATAAAATGAAAAAAAAATAATGTACTAAATACATACCTTTTGCAAGTCACTTATAAAACTCCATCCAAGCCCATCTCCAGTATTGAACTCCTCCATTAATAGGTTTAAAAACCATAACCAATAAAATTCATTCTCGGACTGCACCACAGCCCATCAGATGGGAAACATATGATTATTCCCATCTTTGGCAACAGCTGACAGTAATGCACCACCTAAAAATGTCTTCAAGAAGCACCCATCAAATACAATGATGGACCTACAGCCACTTAAAAATTCCTTTTTCAATGCACTAAAACCAATGAAGAAGCCTTACAAACTCATATTATCTTTAACCAAAAACATAAATCTTCTATGAGGATCAACTCTAATCAACTCAGCCTTATATGATCTCAATCTTATATGGTGATCCTCAATAGAACTTTTTAACATCTCAAGATCCTTCCATTTTGCCCTATAGCACTTCCAATTTTTCACTTGTACGCAGAAATTGTCCAGTAAATCATCTTCTAGATCCTTCACTGACCAGTTAGGATTTCTCATAAACCTCCCAATATATTCATTAGTAATCCATGAGGCAGTTGCTTGTCTATTCTTTATTTCTATTGGGCATCTGTGCTCACCATTGTATGTCTTAATGGCAAAAGTCTTTTCACTTCTCACCATACTGCCATACAGTTTCCAATGGCAGTTTGGCACACACCTCATTTCTAGTTGCCTCAGATTGCTCCTCATAATCTAAACATTGTGACCATTAAAAATGGCCCATTTTCGAACAGCTTATTTGTATTGGTATGCATTCTTAAATCTCATCTCAAGTACTAGATTTAGAGATTTATGATCACATTTTGGATCATATACAACCCTTTTTTTCCTCAAACTTTTCGATGCCTCATCCATTTTATCCTCCTCACTTGTACCAACTAAATTCACATCACCTTCTGAATCCTCATAGTCACTATGCCACTGCTCATTGTCATTACTATTATTAACTTTTTCATCATCTACTATTTTTTGAAACCCCCCATTTATAGCAAACATGTCAGCCACCTCATCCACATTCACATATTTTTTATATTTAGCTATGTTTTTCCTTACCTCCATATATTTTTCATTATCAGAAAGCTCATCATCCTCCAATTCATCAACTGTATCACTTTCTTCTACTAGCTGGTAATCTGAATCCTCACCTGACTCAACATCTTCCTCCACATTCATTCTTAAATCATCTGTATTTTCTACCCCAGCTATATTTTCTACTCCGACATCAACCTCAGTGTTATCTACCTCTAACTCATCAGCCTCATCCATTTCTTGTGGCCCATATGTTGTATCGACAACTTCAGCATGAGTATCTTTTATTGTTCTACTATTTTCATTATGTCTGTTTATTTCAGCTACTGCAAATATCTTAACCATTCTATTTCCCTCAGCTGCACATTGTAGCATCTCCATCACCTGCCTACCATCTTTCATCTTTTTCAATCCTTCATTTAAACTCAGTCCAGGAACTTTATATGACAACTTCCCACATGTAACACCCAACTTCTCAACTTCATCAATTATGTTAAGATATCCTATTCTATTAGGATCTATGTTATGTATTGCTTCAATTCACCACCTACGTAGACCACATCATGCTCAATCTTTACAAACCTTCCTCCAACGTGATAATATATAGAAATGGTACTCGACATTCTATCAAAAAAAAAATTCAACATCTAACTTAAATACACAGTTGATAGTAACCCTAATAATCCCACTACAAGAAAAATAAAAATTCAATAAAATATTCTTTCATATAATGTTTAACACATAAATTAATACTAACTTTTACCAAACCCTAAAATCAAATATTTTATTACTTTACTACTTTCAACCAAAATAATATTAAATGTATAAATTGATTCACATAAACAATTTGTTACTTATCTTGTAGTAAGCTAAATCAAATAAACAAATTCTCACCTTTTGTTTTATGAATGCACTTTTTGCATCAATCGAAAAAAAACACTCCTTCAACAGCTTCAATACACCTTCGTTGGACCTTCTGTACTCTTCAATCCTTTGCTCTCTCCGTGCTACACTTCAATTCTGTCTTCGAAATTTTAGTTCCATTTACGTCATTTTGTTCTCTGTAGGAGGCGAATGTATGATTCAGTCAAGCTTACAGTAATTGGGGGTGCTTTCGTTTGGGAATAAAATTAGGGTTCTTTCTTTTAGGATTAATTTTGTATATCTGATTTCCATCAACTAACCAAAACGCACCGTTTTCATTAAACCATTGCATGCATTTTGACGTGGAATGGCTCCCTCTATTTTTTTATTTATTTGCTTACAATCCAGTTGCCACGTCATAAAGCGATCACCGGATTATCCATCGGTGTTTCGAGTTGCCAATATTTATAAGTTGGTATTTTATTTTATCAAAATTAAAAAGATATGATTAAATCGCTAAAATCGCTAAAGGTCTTTTTTTTTTTTTTTTTTTTACATATAACCCTAAAAAAATGAGCATTTATATGGGAACTATAATTTTTTTTTTTATTGAATAGTGGTGTTTAGATGGTAAATCTATATATGAAGAATAAATTTTGAGGTCTAAAAATATTACATAGAATTTTTATTTATAATTCTTATTACATTAAAATTACTTAATTAGTAAACTTGAATTATTTTATTTTCTCTATATTCTATTATTTTGCTATCAATATATCGCACGTATTCTAGTTTGAAAATAATTTTTCAATGCTCAAGCTTTTTATTAAAAATCAGAATTACAATAAATTCAAAGCCAAGTATATTAATCAAATAGAACTAGTTTTATCCACCAACAACTGTTGCGATCAGTTGGCAGTGGTTGTTCTCATTTAATATGAGGTTTCGAGTTCGAATCTCAGTAAATATAGTCACATTAAATAGTTATTAGGAGACATTTACTATATTTATGGTCCTATCTGGGTCAATTCCCGGACGTATCATATGAAAAAAATATATATTTTAATTCGAATTAAATTATAAACTAATTGGGTTCAGCTCTATTAAAAATAATCCAACTACATGAATGATTACTATCAACAATCATGCAAACACTATATTCCAACTTAATAAATTAAATTTTAATAATTGAATAATGGTGTTCAGATTATAAATTTGAAGTTAAATTTCCAAGATCCACTAATTTTACTAAAAATCCGAATTAAAAAAAATTCCAAACTCAAATAGATTAATCAAATTGAGTTTTTTAAATTTAATTATATTAAAACTAATTTAATTCACTTTTATTACAAAGTAATCCAACTACATGAATTATTAAACTAAAAACTAATTCAATTCAACTTAATAAGAAGTAATATAATATATCTTAAAAAAGAATATCTATATATATATATATATAATGAGCCAAAAATTTTACATTTTTATCTGCAAAAATTTTACACTAAAAAATAAGAGATATATATACTTTTTTTTTGAAAATTTTTTTGAGTCCACCTGAATCGATTATTATTTTGAAAATATGCTTAATAGATTTTGTTAAACTTAGTTGTATATATATATATTTTTTGGTTCAATTTTAAGTCTTATAGGCTCCTAAGAGAGCGCAGGGGGGAATTCTGCCTTTTACTTGGATGTTCCCGTACTTTAGTACTTTAGCCACTAAGGTACTTAGACGGGACGTTAAATTTAGTTGTATTTAACGTATATGATTGCAAAAATTAAAGATTTGTGGCAAACATTATTAGTTGAAGTGGTATGGGTTTCGACAAATGTATTATTGAGTTCGAAACCTTGAAAGTTGGGCTTCTCAAACGTTGAAATTAAAGAGAAAAAAAAAATTGCAAGCTAAACGGTAAACACACCTTGTGTGAAGCCCATTTTACAAAGCCCTGGTTAAATACAATTAAGAAAAAAAATTAAAAAATCGTGTAGTTAGACATTTTTACAATTAAATATTTATAATTTTCAAAATATGTGAATGTTTTTAGTTTTAAGTGATATAATAAAACCGGATGATAGATGGTAACTATCTTGTACGGTTTGAGGGGGTAATCTAAGTATTATGATCAGTAGAGGGAATCTTTAGCTTTATCGAAATATGGGGAATTAAAGTTAGTATTTTAATCATTTATTTGTTTAATTTATTTTGTTTATAAATAAATTTATTTATAAATAAATTTTAAATTCATTTAAACTAAATATATTAAATCAATATTGATTTAATATTAAATAATTTCATAAAATTAAAAAAAGTTGAAATTAAAAATAAGAAAAATATTTAAATCAAACACACTTATTTAGATTTACAAATAAATTGTATAAAATTTTGTAACCAAACAAAAATAAAGGGTAAATTGCACAGACCGTCCCTAACTTTTGACCCATAACCCACCACTGTCTCAAACATTTAATTCGTAACCAAAAACTCCCTAAATTATTATTGAATTCCAACTAAAGTCCTTCCGGCTATTTTTTTGCTTAATCACTCACCGGAGTGTTGACATAGGCACACTGACGTGCCACGTCAGCAACCTTTATGCTGACGTGGACACCTCCAATAGGTAGACAATGACATGGCAAAAAAAATAATTTTTTCATAATAAAAAAGATGACTATGTGGCAACATTTTATTAGTAATAAACACTTATTATCAAAGCCACTCTCACCTAGAACTTTTAACAAACACCTTAACTACATGCTTTACACTTCTACTTTGCCTTCTGAATCACAATAATTCTAAATCCAAATCATAAAAATTCACAACAACAACGCAATAATAATAATAATAATCATTATAATAACAACAACAACAACAACAAAAATGAAGAGCAAGAGAGGAAGACGAAGATACGAGGAAGATAAGGAAGAGGAGAGAAAAAAATAGAAGAAGTTGAAGTGGCTATGCCATGGTCTCTTCAACAAAGCAACAAAATTGTTCATGCTCTGTTCCCGTCAGATCCACTACTTTTTGAGTGGCGAATGGAAAAAGCTGAGGCGCTTGCTCAGTTTGCCTGAATCAGATGTGAATGTTGATTTGCAGCTTGTATACACAATTTCTCCAGCTTTTATACATAAACAATATCGACCATGAAACACAAACATTATACATTTTCTGTTTTCCTCCAACTTCTGCATCATTTTTTTTTTTTTACATTTGGCAGAAGCATTATAATCCTACATATTCTGGAAAGACCTATGACTGTTAAGCCAACCCAAATACTCTCAACAAGCTATCGTCTGTACAAATTGAGGTATAATACAAAGAATTTTAGGCAACGGTAACGAAAAGAACAAACAGTTTAGGTAAAATCATCATGTGTGAAATTATTCAACAGTGTAGCAGAATCATGCTTTAATAGCTTAAACAGAGTCCACTGCGAGCAACCTTTGTAATTGGACAACAAGCTTGAAGGATGTGAGAGAAGACTTAGCCGAGGCTTCCTTCGTCGACGGTTGTGTCCATCAAGCCGTTTCCTGCAGCTTCTTTTTCCTTCATTAAATTCCTCCAAGGAATGGAATTTACAAAGAGAGCACTGGACCTATTAAGAGGCTAGAGCCTACTCATGAATCTTGACTAGCTTTATCTAAACTTGAGAAATCTTCATCTG